>QTSX02004546.1:39773-86493 GCA_014839935.2 Entomophthora muscae | reverse complement strand
CAATATGAGGCTAAAATTTGGGAGGCTATCACAGAGCTCAAGGTAACCACCTGCAATCAGGCTTCTGCTTCTAATTCACCTACTACTGAGCCTGTACCTGATCATTGTACCACCATCCTTTTTGATCAAGTGGCTACACTACAAGATGAGATTGCTTACTTACATCAATTCCTCTCAGATCAAGGAAACTCTTCCTCTGAATCAAGTGGGGAAGGAAAAGAAGAAACTGATAAAGTACCTACCCTCAACAATCACAGGTGCTGCCCAGGTTTAGAAGAATAGCCACATATAAATTGTGCCCTTGCTCTGGATAACCTGGCGACAGTGAACAACAACATTGCAGATAGGCAGGACACTTTAAAAAAAGAGGTACATAATCTCTCCTGGCTATCAGAGACTATTAATAAGAAGTTCTTTCCTTTGATACCTCAAGCCACCGCCATGGTCACTCAAGTCAATGGGGTTGCAGGTATGTTGGCAATCCAACAGATTTGAATTGATGAGATCAAAAATGTTGCTTCTACAGCCAGAGACATTGGAGGCCAGAATAGCTCCACTCTCTAGATACATTAGAAGAAAGTCTTTGTCTTCTATGGGCTAGACAGCCTGCTGCCAAATCTTAGTTTGAAGGGAATCCACATATCAATGTCCTCAATCCAGGAAATAACAGTCAATATATGTTTTCCTTCATTGATACTAATTACAAGCCCACCTTCAAACAGATCTTGACCCCAAGACCCCCACCATTGCCGCTTTTCTGAAAATCTATGAGACAGCAATGTAGAGGGCTAATGACAATCTCAAAAAGGAGCCTATTCTTACTTATTTACATGCCACTTGCCAAGAGGTTGTAGTCCCCAAGCTCCCATCCATAGTCATTTGGGATGAAATGAAATGTCTTGTAATCAAGGAATTTTGAGGCAATCTCAGTTTGGAGGTTAAGAAAGATGCCTTCATGCATATTGATTTCAAACCTAAAGAAACATTGGCTGAGTTTGACAACCGCTTCTACATTTAAAGTTAACAACTCATCACCAGCTGCCAATTGACTCCCAGGAAGCGTACACTGCCTGTTTTACGCCCTTAAAGTAAACCAACTCCTGTGTTTGCACTTTAAGGCGCAAAAAGTAACCCTTAACTCTATTAAGAGTATTAAGACCCTCTTGAAAGATATGCATCTCACTCATGATGGGACTGTGGTTTGCAAAAGTAAGGCCTGCAACTCTGGCACTACCTCATTTACCCCTTGTATCATGACTCTTGGATCCAATAGTCAGCTCAAACAACAGGGTTGTCACAACTGCGGCCAAATAGGGCACCACTTGCAGTCATGCACTAACTAGTTTGTAGAGGGATGAAATCCTAAGGAACAGTTGGGAAAAGAGAGGTCAGCTTAGAGGCAGAGACACTCTCTGCTGATCAACCTTCCCCATCTCCTCCTGATCCCCTAACTAATGAAGAGTTGCCTCTCTCTTCTGGTCCAACTATCCTCCATCTATTACACAATCTCTTGAGTGATTCCAAACCTGAGGATTATTATTATGATGACTCTGATAGTTATGGATATTCTGTACTGGCTGTCCCTGAAGCTGTGTCTGCTCTGTAAAAACTTTTTTCTGGGAAACCCACCACCACGGCTTGTCCACCTCCAGTTGAGGCCAAAGCTATTTTGGATGGTCCTTATCTATCTCAAGCTCATCAACCCCAGTCTTAGTAGACTCATTGGAAGAAGCCAACAAGTTAGCTGAGGCCCTCTTCCAGAATGTCTCTGTATCCCTGTTGTTGCAAACTGTTTACAAGAAAATTCCTGCCTTGAAATATATCTTGGTAAAGTGTGAAAAAGAACAGGAAGCTTCTCCAGATGTCCTGGAAGTCTTACCCCCCTTTTAGAAAAGATACTACCCACATAGAAGTATCTATCCAGAAAGCCAAGATTAAAGCCACCTTATATACTAGATCCCCTGTCAATGTTGTATCTTCTAAGTTGATGAAGAAGAGCAAACTAGCTCCTGATCTTAACTACACTCAATGCTACAGGACTGCTGGTATGACCCAGATCAGGGCTATTGGTTCTTTCTCTTCTCTGCCAATGAGGTTTGGGAAACTCCTCTGGGTCTCCCCTGCAGTTATTTTAGAGAACAAAAGCTATGAACTATTGGTAGGAACATAATTCCTCCAAGAGTACAATGGGATTGTCAGCCTTTGAGATGGATATTTGTTTCTTCTAGGATATGAAGTCCCCTTAATCTTTGAAGAACCTCCACGTATCTCTGGCAAAAGGGTTGATAACTGTGCCATTAAATATACCACTGGCATCTTCTTGCTAAAGTACCAGACTCATTCCTCCAATACATCTTTTCCTCCTCCATCTTGCCCTGCTGAGGAAGGTGTCCCGCTACTTGCCCCAGCCACTATCACTATCTCTCCTGGTTCCCAGGTAATTATTGTCTCCCAGATATCCTATGAGTTGCCTGAGAAATTTTCTTGGAGTTATACTCTCCTGAATCCCTAAGTTGCAAAGAGCCCCACTTATGTCCTGGGATCTTAGACCAAACTCACAAGGACCCTGTGCAACTATTGCTGGCCAATTTGACTTTTTCCTCCATGCAGGTCTTGAAAGGAAAAGTTGTGGGGCATGGTTGCATCTTAGGAGCAGAACAGGTGGCCTTTCTCTACCCTTTTGGGACATTTGGTGACTTCAATGGCAACAGTGGCCATGTTGACACTTTTAATGTCAACACTATAGTAAAGTGACAACCCAGTTTTACATAATGTTGTCTCCTGGATGTTGACACTTTTTTAAGTAACAGCACACTTTACCCTGAACATTTTCAATATAAAAATATTTTTTAAATACTTTATTATACTAAAATGACCCCAGAAAGTTCAAAAATGCCATAAAAATACCGCAAGTAATAAGAATAAGGAGATATAAGCAAGTATTTTTTAATTTACTATGTAAATTACACTTTTTATTATAAAATTATTTTTTATCACCATAAAAATTAAAATTCCAATGAACAAAAAATAAAGATATTTTATATATAATAATAACTACAAAATATAAGAAAATTCTAGTTTTAATTTATTATACTTTGTATAAGCATAACTAAAAAAATCTCATAGCTTAAAGATAAATAAAAAAATATAAGATATTTCTTACTAAACCGCATTGAAACTGTATCTGAAACTTACCATTTATACCTAAAAAGATGATTAATCTCCAAAAAAATAAAGTAAATATTAAAATTTAAAAGTAAAAATATGCAGGCAAAGAAAAGCAAGGTTTATTAGGCTAATTAAAGCCACCAGCAAGAGCAGTGGCAACATCTTCTAGGTACTTCTTGATCTCTGCCACCTTGTACTTCTTCTTGAACACCTTCTGGACGTCCTCTTGGTAGTCCTTGCCCTTTCTCTTCTTGGGTGCCACCTGGTTGGCCAGGTTGTAAAACTTGGAAACAGTCTGGGCCTGCTCCTCCTTTAGCTTCTGGAAGAACTTGTTGTATTTGGGGGTTGACCCAAACTTCATCTTCAGTGCTTGTGCCACACTTCCAGGCTGGATGTGGTCTTCATCTCTCCCTTGAGGCAGGCGCTTTGACAGTTCCAAGAGGCAGTGGCCCCTCTCTTTCCTCTCCAGGAAGTCACCTTCTTGCCCACCCATTGGCGCTCAAAGTAATCAAGGTAGCCCTTGAAGATGGTGGAGTGCTTCTTGATATAAGCGTCCTCCAAGAGGGCCTCAAAGCTAATCCCAGTATGCTCCAGCCGCACAAAAGCCAAGGAAGCAAACTGGGTGATGACAAATTGGCACTTCCCTTTACCATCATTAAGATACTTGTCAAAAAGATCCTTCTTGCTCTTGAGATTCTTGATGAGGGCCTGCCTAAAATGAAAGAAGCAGCCCTGTACTTCTCCATTGAAGGTGGCCCTGAAGGCTCTGAACTGAGCTTGCTCAAAGTTCATTATGATTACCTTCAGCCCAAGTGAGTGCACATGAGCTAGCTGCTCTGTGGCTAGGGTGGACTCATCCTTCTCAGCAGAGGAGGGATTGTCCCTTATGGCGTGGGTGGGAGGGGGGAGCTGGTTGGTGGGAAGGGAGCTCAAAGCATCCCAGACAATTTTGAATGCTCTGGCATAGACATCTGTCTTGGCACCAGGAAGGAGAAAGAAAACAAGGGGGATAACCTGTACATCAAATTGCCTGTGCAGGACCCAAAGCTGCTTGAAAAGGGTTGGGCAGGTTGCAAATGTGCCGTCACACAGCCAGGTGGTAGCAGTGTCAGCTGCTCCAGGTTTTGGGCTGTGGTGTAGGCAATGATCCTATCCTCCACTTCCTGCCCATTGTCATGGAGCAGGAACATCTCTCCATCCTCAGTTTTCTTGAGGGCATCAGAAAGGATCAGGTCTTCAATTGTGGTGGCACTCTTGGCCAGGGGGTTTGAGGCTTGGCACCTATCACTCACAAACTTGACTAACTTGGTGTGGGTTGGCACCCTCTTGAGGTTGGTGGGGGAGAGGTACTTGTACACAAGTATGGCCAGCTGGGTCAGGGAAAGATCCTTTGAGGTGGGCATGACCTGCACCATATACCATTTGAGAAGAAGGGCAATGGTTGTGTTGGGCATGGTGCAGGTATGCTCACCCTTAATAGTCTGTACCAAGTCCCAGCGCTCAGTATTGAGCCGCACTGGGCAGGAGCAGACCTCACAGGTTTAGTGCCAGCTCTTGAAGCCCCAGTTGGCATTATTGCATGAGAAGATGTAACTGTTGGCCACCTTGGCTGGCCCACCTTTGACACTCATGATGGGAAAAATTTGATAGGGAAGAAGGAACCTTAAACTTCCTGTCAGCATTGCAGATATTGTGGGCCAACAGAGGGTCCCATGGGCCAGCAGGAGCATGGCAGAAGCCAGGGAAGTAATTGGGGCGGGTGTCAGGATTGACAATTCTTCCTCTCTGGAAACCCAGGCCCGGGAGCAGGAATCAAACCCTGACCCTGGACTCCCCTAGGCCGCCGGGCCTGTGGACTGCAGGACTGCCCACCTGCGCCTTTCTGGGATTGAGCCCCCACAAGCTGATACCAAGAATGTTGGCCCATGCAGTGAAACAAGCCAAACCAAGGAAGTTATTACACCAAATGAAAGACTAATTACAGCACCTAATAGAGGTACTGAAGCGGAAACTCTTAGCTTCATGAATTTGAAGTCTAAACCAGTGGCCAATCAAGATCTGTCCCCAGAAAGAGGCACGGGCCTGCAGCCCAACCCCATGACCACAACTCTAAAGCAAGATAATCAGGTAGCCAATTTGAGATTCTTGACCAATGAAAGAACTCCTGGGCCAAGTGCCATTTTGCTGCCTTTGGACCCAAGCATCCAGTTGCCCCTGCCCTGCCTTTCCCAATGCCCTGATGAACCCCCCATGGAAAATGTTAAGTTTGGAGGTGGGGTACTATATAGACCAAAGGACCCCGCGCTCCAAACTTATTGCCATTTTTGAATAAAGGTTATGTTATTTTGGCTCACACAGCTATTGCCTTATTTTGTATTTGCTATCTACCAATTCAGTTTGAGATCTCCTGGCCCGCCTGCCCCACTGCCTGCAGTCTTCTGTCTTCCTGGTGTACCCTTTAGACCTGTCCATTTTACTAACTACCCTCTGAAATCTGAATATAAGGAATAGACCCTGGAAAAGATACTTGAACTCAATCCTTTGGCCTGCATACAATCTGCAATTAGATACAACCGACAAGGCCCATGGATATTTTCAACACCCAAGTTGTTCCAAAGGAAATTCAACTATCACTCTGCTTACAACCTACCCATGGAACCGCCTGTGACCCCAAAACCTATGCCCACTTCCTCACCTGACCTCCCAACCAACCATTTTGGCAAGCTGTTTGGGATTGTGTACATCACCCTCACAGGGGTAATTGACACTATAATCCCGGCCGCCGGCCCGTGGTCCTGGGTGGGAAAGTCCGCCTCCTACCTTTTAAAGTTAGCTCCCCTCTTGTGGTGGGCACTGCCCGCAAAATACCCGGCCCAAGTTACCCCTGAAAACAACAGGCTGGCCGCCCAAGACTGGATCCCTGACAGCGGGGCTTTGTATCATCCCCAGATGAACTTAAAGGGGGAGTTTGGTGATGGGGAGAAGCAGAAAGGGGCTTATCTTGGTGCTCATCATGTGCAGGAGACTTATCCTTGGGTGGGGTCTTTTTGGCCTGGCGCCACTTCTTGGTTGTCTTCTTGTCTGAAGCCAAGTTGTAGAAACTGTGGTCAGTAACTGAACCATCAGTTTCCTCTCCCCCAGTGGAGTGAGCGGGGCTCTTCTCAGGAGAGGGCTCAGGGGAGGACTTTGGGGAGGGCTTAGGAGTGGCCTTCTTTGATGAGACAGGCTTCTTCTTGGTGGGCTTAGCGGGACGCTTGGTTCCTTTGGGCTGCTTAGAGGTGTTCTTGTCCTAAAATAATAAGTAAAAGGGTTTAAAATAAAGCAATGTATTAAAAAACAAACAAAATAACTTAAAAACATAATATGTAAAAAGTAAACTTTATATGGATTTTTTTGGCATTTAAAAGGTAAAAAATATTTGTATAGTTTTTATTTTATTAAAGTTATAAGTAACAAGTTAAAAGTTAAGAGAAATATGTAAAAGTATTATAATTTAGATATAGATTTTGTTTTAAAAATTAAAATATATGAAAGAGAAAAGTTAAAAATACAACATATCAAAAAATCAGATGATTTTGTTATGTAAAACATAAAGTTTTATACGTGAGAACTGAAAAGTGTTGACATTATGAGTGACAATTAGTAAAGAAAGCTGAATTCTCACTGACAATTAGAAAAATTGTAGACATTATTTTTGACAACATTCTTACTGTTGACATTTTTTTTTGAAAATTTACTATGAAAAACATAGTACACTTAATTAAATTTACGCAGGCTAGCAAATATTAACTGTTTTCTGTGTGTTTTTGTTCACATAATAAAATTAAAAAATATAAAAATAAGTAAAAAAGTATTAAAGTTATTTATTCTTTTATTAAAAATAATATTTTGGGGGTGGGAATATGATGTTTTATCATTGTGTATATTGGAAGTTGTTAAGCAGTTGTTAACAGATATGAAAAGGGTAAAGTGTTGAAAACATCACTTATGACATTCTTTATATGAGGGGACATATTGATTTAAGCTTAATTGTGCCACTCTAATTTACTTAACTCCACCCTGGTGGATGATCACAAGCAAATAAACAACATTTACAAGTGTCAACATTATTTTTAATAATAAATTATATAGTAACTTACATAGTAACTCATGCTTAAATTATTAGATCCCTGTTAGCCACCAATCCACTTAATATATTAAAGCCGGAATAAGTGCCACATATATATTTATAACATGAACTTTTCAACAATCAGCTATATGTGAAATGTCTTTTTTAATATATTAATTTAATAAAAAATATTTTTAAATGTGCACTTAATTTTTTTACTGCAGATGTTTTAGTTTTAGTATTAAAAATAAGTTTGGCTTAAAAAGTGTCAACATTGACACTTTTACATTGTGAAAACAAATAAAAAATAAAAAAATTTTATTAGTAAATGTAAAGGAAAAATATGGTTGAATTGAGTTTTTATTAAGCTAAATGTTAAATTGTGTCAAAATGGCCACAATTTGTCATGTTTTCTGGGTTCACACCCCTGAACGCTTTAAAAAAAGAATTAAGCTAGTGCAACTAGCAAAAAACATAGTAGATTTAGAGTTTTGAGTCAACAGTGACCATGTCAAAAAAGTGTTGACATGGCCACTGCTGACATTATTATTGTTGACATGGGCGCTGTTGCCACTTCAACTTACCTGAAGAGGATCCCCAAGTGCTCTCCTTATTCACTGCTGCCAACACCTCAACTCTTGTCTATCCAGCAGAAGGATATACTTGATCTCTTAGATCAGTTTAAGGACATTTTTCCTCTGTAACTAACAACTATGGGTTAACCAAAGGTGTTATCCAACAAATTAATACAGAAGATGCTCCCCTTTCTGCGCCAAGTCTTATAGACACAGTCAAGTAGAAGTGCTCAAGTATCAAGAGTAAAAGCAGCTCTTGAATGCTGGGTTACTAGCCCTATCCCAAAGTCTATGGGCCTCTCCTTTGCTGATCCTCAAAAATAAAAATTGAGGGCATATATTATCATGGACTATCAACACCTTAACTCCCTTACCAAAAAGGACTAATACCCTCTGCCTTAAATCTACAATGACCTTAGATGTTTGGGAGGATCTAAGTTCTTCTCTGCAATGTACTTGGCTTCTGAATACTGGCAAGTAGACTTATCCCCTGAGGATTGTGAGAAGGCCACCCTCATTACAACCAAAGGACTTTTTTAACCAACCTGGATGCCTCAGGGACTTTGTAATGGGCCTGCTGCTTTCCAGCAAGCTATAGATTCCATCTTGCAAGATTTGAAACTCTCCTGTGTACTTGTATATCTAGATGATATAAAAGTGTTCAGATCCACCTTCACTAACCATTTGGACCACCTAAAAGCTATCTTCGTCAAAATTTGCAATACTGGCTTAAAACTCAAGCCATCTAAATGTGCGTTCTTCAAAGAGCAGCTTGAATTCTTGGGCCATGAGGTCACACAGACTGTAATTTGACCCATGAATAATAAGGTTGGCGCCATTGACAAGATTCTGCCCCCACCAATCTGTGCAAATTTCAAGTATTTCTCAGTATGATGGTGTATTATTGCCAGTTAATCCCTGATTTTGAGGAACTGAGTGAGCCTCTGGTCCAACTGCTCAGAAATATCCCTCCAAGTAGACAGATAGCCTACAAAAGTCATTTTGAGGCTTTAAAGACCAAACTCAAAGAGCCCCCTATTATGGTCTACCCAGACTATGATAATAAGTTTATCTTGTATATCAACACTAGTGGAGTTGCTGTGGACATAATCCCAGACCAGCTTGATGATAAAGGCATAGATAGACCCATGGACTACTCCTCCTGTGTGCTTTACAAGCATGATAAGAATTATAGTATCACCAAGAAGGAATGTTTGACAGTTCTAAACGCTTTTGAACAGTTCCAACATTATATCTATGGGACCCATTTTACTGTAGTCACTAACTACTCTTCACTCAAATGGCTAGGCAATTGCAGGAGACTGAAGGTCAATTGGCACTCTGGGCCTTATGCTTACAAGGATATGACTTCACAGTGGTACACAGACATGGTGCTCAACACCAGAAAACTGATGGGCTGTCCAGGATGCCTGTTATTACCATTCACCTTGAAGATGCCAATCATCTGTACAAGCTAATAGCTATCCTGATGCTTGGGCTAATGAACCTGAAGAGATATATATATCCCTACAATCTTGGTCAAAAGACACTGCCATTCAAGATAGACAGCTCTTCAAAAAGGTTAACAATATATTCCTGCCTTACATCTGTCCTAGCATGAGGATTACAATTGTCCTTTAGGCACACATTGATACTGGGCATTAAGGCCTTGCTAAGACTCATGATTGGCTAAGTAAGAACTTCTACTGTGAGAACATTTGGCTTTTTATCCCTGATATCTTCTCATCTTGCCATAACTGTCAGCTCCAGCGCCTGTTACCTTCCCAGCATGAGTTTAAGCTCATTCCTCTAAAGCACGCCTTCCACACTATAAGCATTGCTGCTGTTGGCCCCTCTCTTGTTCTTGATCTGGGTGTTGATTTATCATATTATCAGTGGATTACTTTAGCAAATGGGTTAAGGCCAGGGCTACAAAAAATATTACTGCTAAAACTATAGCTAATTTCTTGCTATAAAATATCTTCTATCAACACAGGTGTCCCCAAACGCTACTCTTGGACAATAGGACCAACTTTAACACCAGGCTCATCACGTCTATTTTTGAGGCAGTGGGCACTCACCAATCCTTCTCTTCTCCTTATAATACTTCTACTAATGGGACAGTTGAGTGTGCAAATTTGTCCCTTGTGCCAATTATGAAGAAGCTTACCCTATCAGATGTGACTAACTGGGATATGTTCCTCCCCACTTCTCTTTTTGATTACCGCCTGAGTAAACATTGGGTAACTGGACAATCCCCCTTTGCCATGCTGTATGAACATGTAGCCACAACCCCTTCAATATTGGGATCACCTTTGATTGAAGTTGATGTGTCTGCAAATCCTGAGGCCCATGTTAAAGACTTAACCAATTGGATCATTGACATCCAAGCAACAGCGTATTCCACTGCTTATAAGGTCAAGGCTCTGGAGATCTCCCCGTCCAATGCTGCTAGAGCCCCCCTTCCTGAGTATCAAATAGGCAATCTAGTCCTCTACTACCAGATTTGTAAAGGTGGTAGAGCTCATTAGCTGGATTCCCTTTGGGTTGGGCCTTGTGAGGTCACCTTTAAAAGGGTGTTGAGTATACCGTGAAACTACTGTCTTCTGGATGTCTTTTTGCCCGTGTTCACTCCAAATTTCTCCGCAAATATCAACTCCCTGTGTCCAATCTTGAGAGTGGAGATATCGTAAATTGCACCATTAACACTATTTCAATATGGCCTTTGAATATTGTACATGCAAAGACTTAGTTGGTTTTGCCTTCAATTTTGGAAATTGTTCACCTTCCTTAAATGGATTGACATCAATGTTCACCCATTCTAGATTATCCTACCTGCACTTGACTGATCCTGGTACAAGTTCAGTTCAGAATGACCTCATCAGCCACATTGTCTACCTAGTGAATGATCAGCGTTCCCAGTCTACTATTTAAGTAGAATCATTTCTCCTATTAAAGACAAGTTTATCCACATCTGTGTTGGCTTTTATAATCTTCACATCTTTTCCTTCCTTTTTGCCAAAAGAAACACCTCTTTGTTTATTCCAGAAAATTAAGGTACATGCCCTTAATTTTTCCCTGAAGGCTAACCCAAGACTAGCTTTGAACCTCAAACATTTTGTGATAAAGGTTTCCTGCCAAGTCCTCTTGGATGTTGCCCCCAAGAGCCAAACTTGACATCTGCTCATGTTGCTGCTTCTGGAGATCTGAGTTGACTTCTGCATTTGGCTACAGGTCACTGGGAAGTCAGATTGCAGGTCATAACCCTGCTTAGTTAGAACCTTTCTGGGGGGTTGACAAGTTGTTTTGATATCAGCCACCATATGCTGACCAAAAAGTGAATCATGGTCAAGGACACCAAAATAAAGATCATTAAATGCCTGTGGGCGGAGCTCCTGGACAGTGTCTCCAATATTAAAGAACACAATATCAGCCAGTTGGATGTTGGTGTGGCTGGCTGGGTGGACTGAGGCCTGATGACTGTGTCCTTGGATTGTATTGATGATGTTGGAGCTATCCTCTACCTGGTGGCTCAGGAAACCCCATTAGGAGAAATTTGAGCTCTCTCAAGAGTTCAGCAATTCAACAAGGATCTGGCTATGCCAATAGCCATTGGTGTAATCAGGGGGTTTCCAATAATAGACAAAACCCTTGGCCAAAACAGCCAGAAATGCACCAATGAAAGTCCCTTCTTGACCTTCTTCTTAATATTTTTCTTAGTAGATTTTCCTTGCTCATTGAAATTATCAAAAGCAATGGACAATTTGTAATATGAGATGAGCATGATGTCATCCAACAAACATGTCAGGCATCAGACAAGAGTGGATTTGATGGCAGGATCATATGGATAATCCTCTCTGCCATCCCATTAGTTGCCGCCAAAATTGATCAACACCAAGACCAAAGCCACTTTCCTGTACATCCAGAGTTTCACCATACACTCAGAAACCCATATGTCATGATGCACAAGTTGTTTCTGGACCCGGGTCAGGGGAAGTCTGGGGTCCCGCTGCAGGAGATCAAGTATAACCAGATATGCCTTGTTGATCTGGGACTGTAGAGCCTTCTTCTGCTTCTTGGCTGTTACAATCATGTTCCCCTTATTCATTAAGTTGTTGAATACCTGCATGGCAGTGAATCAGGTGAATTTTAATTGGGTGGCAACCTGGTCCCAGGTCAGGCCACACTGGTTGAGTACCACAATTTCTTGGAGAAATTGGGCAGTAATAATTTGGCGCTTAGGGTGCTGGGCCTCAGGAGCTGTAGCCTGATTGGATGTAGGGGGAGAAAGTTGGCAGACAGTAGTTCTAACTCAGGGTTCCATTCTGATTGCTGGTTGATTGGCGCCTTGTACAGGGTCAGGAAAGGGGGCAGGGGCAGAGCTGGACGCTAGGTGACTACTGAGCAAGCCAAACCCATATGGTTTAGGGGTCAGGTACAGGTCAGCTTTTTTGTTACCCACATCAAGGATCTGAGTGTAAACAGGTTCCTCCACGTAATGAGCCTCACTTTAACAGAAGCTGTCTTGGCTAGCTGCTGGCTTGTTTACTGTCATCTTAAAATAAAAGCAATCAAAAATCACTAAAAGTAGAAGTTTAAAATTTTATGACATTATTTTTATTGTAATCACAAGTCCAGATTTGGAAAGCTCTTGAAACCATTATACCCAAATTAGGAGCAATGTAAATGAATAAAATGCCTCTGTTCCCAATTTAGATAGCTGTTGATTGGCTGTTAAACTGTTATTTTTCTATTTTAGAATGTAAATACTATATATCTTGTGTGAATTCATTTTTTTGTGTTTGTGAAATCTTGCTTCTAGGTTGCTCTATTTTTTCATTTTAATCCCTCTGTTGATGCCTCATATGAATCCTGATAGGATTGTAATATATTCTGGAACAGCATTGATCCATTTTACCTGATGTTCCAGGTCACTTTGTTTGAGTTTGAACTACACTGTTTGATTTTTGATATTATTTTGTATTATGTGTTAGTGATATTTTGTTTATTGTTTGAAACTTTTCCAGTTCACCAAAAATACTTAGATTATTTGATTCTTGAATCTTGCCTGACTTGGGGATCTCTTGAATCTGAGTTCATTTGTTTAAATCTGGGGTATTTTTTCTTGTTTCCTTAGCTTTTAAAACTACTGTATCAATGGAGTAAACTGGCAATAATGATATTAAGACCCATTAAAATGATTTTCATAAAATTTAAAGTAGTTAGATGTGTTCTTCAAAAAATTCTGATAAAAATGATACCAAACATGATAGCTCCAGCTGCTCTAGATGCTCAGATATATAGTTAATGCTGGAATTGGGCTTACATCAAAATCAAAGGCATAGGCTTAATTTGATTCATCCAAATTAATACTTATTGCACATCAAAAATCAAAAATACCATGTCTATGTGAATACCAAGCAAATATTAATGTTCAATAGCTCATTCTAAAGCTACATATCAGCTCTCATGTTGATAGCATTCATAAAAATAAAAAAATTAAATTGGTTTTCTAGCTTTACTAAACTCAATTGTAACCCTCCACTTATTTAGATTTATATTTTATTTTTTGTTTATACTTGGAATATGAAACTTTAATTTTAAATAAATACGATTAAAATGATCTTTTAAGAAGGAATTTAAATAGAAATTAAATTTAACATATGATAAGTAATACCAGTCTAAAAATACAATAAGCTATATTGAGTTGTTATATTATATTTAATTTTATATCTGTCATTGGACGGGGCAATCACCTAGTGCTTAGATATTAAGCGATTCCTTTTGACTGTAGCGGCCTGGAGCCGGGGCTGAGCTGAAGCATCCCTAGCCTTTACCCAAGCAGCCCTTCCTGCCAAATTTCCACGCTTCGATCCACCTTAACTTTCTCCTGCCCAAGGAAAATTGATATCATCTTGACTTCAATCAAAATGTTGTCTTCATTTAGATACATTAGCAAATTACCATTTAATGATTTTCCATCTGTAACTCCAACAAGTTGGTCTAATTTTTGATATTTATCGATCTAAAAACTAAACTTGATTAGTTTTCTTATAAAATAAACCCAAATTAACAAAGTTTAGATAGTGATCCTCCTGTAGCACTTTCTAAGGGCCCTTATTTATAAGGGTTTACCCAAGAAAATAAAATGTTTCTATGCTATGAGAAAATAAGGATGTATCAAGAACGAGGAAATATGGGGGTTTGAATGACCAGAAACCAGTTGGTGGATAAGCTTGCTGGTAAGTTTTCTCTCCACACTTTAGAATTTAGTATCTGTGACGTTAATTCAAGGTCCGGTTGACTGAAAGGGTTCAATTATTGCGTTTGACATAATTGGGGATTAAAAGTGAATGCAATATAAGGATTTTCTTAAATTCAGATAGCTTAGGGTCGAATTTGCTGGGCCTTGCATCCTCTAAATAGTGGATGGCAGAGTAAACGGGTAGTAAAACATTAGGAACTAAATATAATTTCCATAAACATGAACATATAGATAAATATTTTATATGATTTAACTTGAATTATTAAAACTCAAAGTAGTCAAAGCTTCTAAAAAACTGCTAACCAGGATATGACTATATGCTAGAGCTTGTCTCAAGGCCAAAGACCTGAAATCAGCACAATCCAATCAAATTTACAATTTTCTATATAAAAAATCTTGAAACCAGCATATCTCTGTAAATTCTGGATCAATTATGGTGTTTTTTATCTGATTTTGAAGCCAAGTGCTAGCTCTATTAAAAAGAATCAATGATTTTATCAAGACAAAGATTATATGTCTATTTTTAATTGTATTAAGATTACTGATGGCTTTCAGCTCTCTTAAGAGATAGTTTCAAACTTATGTTTGGGATATATTTTGTACTGAAAAGAATTTTATATTCAGCTCAAGTTAAAAATAAAGCTTTTTAATTGACAATATGCTAAAATTTCAGCTTGGAGCTCTAGAAATGAAATGAAAATGAAAGTAAGGGTTAAATGAGTCCTTGGATGGGAAAACTACCTGGCATTGATTTTTTTAAAATTTATTAAGAAAAGTCTACCAAGAGCTTGAATTTATATTGTGTAAATATTCTTGAACATATGAAATTATTATATGGAAGGCATTTTGCCTCACATATGAGCCGTATTGTTTAGAAAGTTGATTGTAGTGTCTGAATTCTCTGGGAAACCCCCATAAGCCCCATCAGCTAGAGTATCAAGGGTAACAGGGAATTTAAGATCAAGTTGGAAGGATTGGAAAATAGTGCTGGTGGTATTGATTTTGAGGTTCAGGAACCATCCTGAGTTAGCCCACATAAGTGGCTTAAACCAAACACATGCTTCTTTTGAGATTTGTGAAAATACAAGGACATTCAGTGCTGACTGGGCTCTTGGCTGGATCTTGACTTGCTTAGGAGGCTTTGGGTGTATGAGATCCATAAGAAAAGTCGCATTCCAGTTTGAATTGAAACTGTTTTTATAGTTGATATGACTTGGATACTCAGCAGCAAAGATACATTCATCGCATGATTTGGTTCCTGAAACCTTTTTGGGCTTGCCCCAGTAGAAGCCTGCATAGCCTTCGATGAAACAAGTTATCTCCGTCCCATCCCGGATCACTGACTTCTGGCAGTGGATTGTATTTTCAATCTTCCCAACCTTTGGCTTTTGGGGAGAATTCAGTTTAACGTTGTCGCTATACCAAAATAGGTCCTTTTCTATGCGGACCGGTGCTCCAGGAGTAACCCAGCCTTCCTCCCAGACAGAGATAGGGTCAGTGATGGTATTGTGTAATGGTGATATCCACTGTGGTGCTCCTCTTAGTAGGATTTCTTCGATACGCTTTTCAAGAAGCGTGTTTGCTCTAACCATTCCCAGCACCATTATAAGCTTCATTAAACTTCATGACGCTTGACTCCTCTAGATATATAGTACATCAACCAAATATATCGGAAGATATTGCTTTGAGATAATAAACTCTAAATTAAACACCATTTAAAAACAAACTTACATTGATCAATAAGATAGCATGCTTGTTTAAAAACCTGTACTTTTAATAAATATCTTCTTTAATTTCCTTTTTAGGGGTTCGAAAAGACAGCTACGAATCAAGTGACTATAAATAGATCATAAGTTACAATAGTCTTCCTTCTTGTCAAAAACCAAAAACTATTTCTGCATTTCTTTTATAAACCCTTGGCATTAAAGGCATTTATCCCAGAGTTGGAGGTTCTAAATAGGATGTATCTTTCGGATCCATAACATCTGGTCCAGAAAGAACTTATTCTAGCTCCATAAAGATGTTCGACTAAACTTTACAGGACATAAAATCATAGGGACTAACATAGTATTGAATATATTATGTTGTTCCAGGTGGATCTATTACCGTTGGAGCCGATGGGCTTTTACCACTTCTTGAGTGGGCAATGCGAAAGGTTAATTCTGCCCCCTTAAACTTCTTAGTTTAAACTGGCCAAAAGTCCGCGGAAATAATCGTTTCTAAAAACAAATGCTTAGTTCTCGGAACATGCTGTAAAAACATTGGCTACTTAAACTTTACCAGCAATCTTATATCCGCGGATTTCTCGGGATCTAACACCCCAAACCTTATCGTAAGCCAAGCAAGCCAACACTGGCCTAAAGAATAAATACTTAATACAAAAGTTCCACTGATACAATCCATTTTTTAAAACATCTTGAATCAGATCTTTGATCGCATAACTGATTCATCTTCAACATCCCAACTTTGATTCTGGGGCAGGTGCCTAAAACAAAGCAAACATTAAAATTTCTCAACTGACACGATTTTGACTCTGGGCTTGCTTCTGATAAAAATCTCCCAAAAATCAATATAATTTCTAGCTTTGACTTCTTAAATGCGTTTATTAGCAGATGAGTTTGAAGCCCCAAGTTTGAAGTGCACCGATTGATGGGATCAAACTGAAGTATGTGCTTATTTTGGAGCTTCAATTAAATTGCATCCACACTTTTGAATATAAGAATAAGACCAAATTACAGATGCTCTTCGATTTGTTGTTTAACCCCACGATATTGAAAGATCAAAAAGGACAATGCTTTTTTTCAATGTAAAGTCGTTTTCAAAGCTGGGGCGCTAAGCAAAATCAACTCATCTTTAAGCAAGCTGACCCAAACTTAAACAAAATCCAACCTGGGTGAGGTCCAGACTGCAAACGATCTGAATGTTTTTTGGTGAACTGGCAAAAGTCCAAACAAGAAGTGCAAAAATGCACATGAAATAAAGAATCAATTTAAACATTAGACAACACATCCCAAACCACAAGCAAAACAACTCAGCAAACAAGAAAACTGGATCAAGATTTCTCCAGAACGTACTATAGCTCAACCAGGATACTGACGAGGTACCAACAGAAGGGCCGAACAAAAAACCAGAGCAACCTACAAGTTTTTTCACAATCACAAGAAAATATGAAGCTATGTAAAATGTAAAAGTTTACATCCTAAAATAGAATACAACCATTTTAACAGGCAATAAGTGGCTATCCATCTTGGGAGCAGACTCCTTTTATAAAATTTAGGGCTGTTAATCTGCACATATTGGTTTCAGGAGCTACCCAAATTGGGCCCCATAATACAATAAGGTTCAGACCATAAATCTTAATCTTCTTTAGTTGATTTGTACTGCTTTATTTTACCATAGCTTTTGCTATCAACAAAAATAATTAACAGGCTCAACAAGAAGGGCAACAGACAAGACAATGTCACCAGAGGGGTAACTTGGTACAGGGTGGCCCACAATTTACTTCTAGATCTTTGATATGGGTAAAGAGGAAGCCAGCCTATACCTGTCTCCTGACTCATATGGGCTCAACTTGGTTGATGATAGCAAAAAAGCTAGTTCTGCTTGTGCCCCTTTGCTTGACTCCACCCAGGGCACCAGTCAACCAGCCAATAAAATCAATGGACCTGCTATAGAGCAATTGTTACCCAATAACCAGCCTGTCCCAGAATCAGCCAATCAGGATAAAGATCCTGCATCCCAGTACCCTAAGGGCCAAATTATTACTGCCCAAATTCTCCAAGAAATTGTGGCACTACATCAGCAGGCCTGACTTGTGATCAGATTGCCAGCCAATTGAAATTTACCCAAGCTACCATCATAAAGGAATAACCTGATGAACAAGGAGAACATGACTGGGACAGCCAATAAGCAGAAGAAGGCCCTACAGTCCCAGATCAACAAGGCATATCTGGTTATACTTGATCTCCTGCAGCGGGACCCCAGACTTCCCCTGACCCAGGTCCAGAAACAACTTTTGCATCATGACATATGAGTTTCTGAGTGTATGGTGAAACTCTGGATGTACAGGAAAGTGGCTTTGGTCTTGGTGTTGATCAATCTTGGCGGCAACTAATGGGATGGCAGAGAGGATTACCCATATGATCCTGCCATCAAATCCACTCTTGTCTGATGCCTGACATGTTTGTTGGATGACATCATGTTCATCTCATATTACAAATTGTCCATTGCTTTTGATAATTTCAATGAGCAAGGAAAATCTACTAAGAAAAATATTAAGAAGAAGGTCAAGAAGGGACTTTCATTGGTGCATTTCTGGCTGTTTTGGCCAAGGGTTTTGTCTATTATTGGAAGCCCCCTGATTACACCAATGGCTATGGGCATAGTCAGATCCTTGTTGAATTGTTGGACTCTTGAGAGAGCTCAAATTTATCCTAATGGGTTTTCCTGAGACACCAGGTGGAGGATAGCTCCAACATCATCAATACAATCCAAGGACACGGTCATCATGCCTCAGTCCACCCAGCCAGCCACACCAACATCCATCTGGCTGATAAGTGTTCTTTAATATTGGAGACACTGTCCAGGAGTACCGCCCACAGGAATTTAATGATCTTTATCTTGTTGTCCTTGACCACAATTCTCTCTTTGGTTGGCAGATAGTGGCTGGGTTATTTGCCCAGATTGTCTTCTATGTGAATAAGAGTAGCCAATTACATAAGGATAAGTGCCTCTCACTGTCAGGGATCCATCCAGGGGGTCCTTGAGGACTTGCAGGTGGAAGGCCTGCAGGCCTGGAGGGAAGGGCCCACCAGAGGATAGGAGCTAACTTTACAATATATGACAAGGATTTGCCTATGATGGCCCAGGGTCTGTTGGAGGGAACCATAGAATCCACAAGTCCAGTTAGAGTGATGTACACTACTCCAAAAAGTTGTGTTGAAGTGGACTCATTGGCCGCCACAAATTCTTGCGGGCGGTTGGGCTGCGGGGTTAGAGGCGGGGTCATTGGAACTTGGTAGGCTGGCAGGTAGTTATATTTATCTTGGAATAGCAGAGGGGGTGTGGTTATCCAGGATCCTTCTTGGCCAATGATATCTGTCTCTTGGGCTCTGGCTTTGAGGTCGTAGATCAGGATTTCCTCTAGAGTGAACTCTGAATATGCCAGGTTGGGGGATATTCCATGAAATGTACTGGGCCAAAGGGTGCTCCAGGTGGATGATATAGTTCAGGCAGACAATCCGCGGTTTCTTGGGGTTGATGGGTGTGGGAAACAAGGCCGCAGAGGTTATTCTGCAAATGAAATAGAACTAAAATTAAATGTGGGATGACTTGGTTGAGCCAAAGGTTCATGTCACTTTATTGCAAGAATGGCAATGGGTAGTTTCCTGGCAGACCAGGGTATAAGTATGCCCAGTTACTATGGGCAAAATTTTTCAATTCCCCTCAGACCTGGTGATACCATCTATCAGGGTTAGGCAGCCCTTGGTGGCATCTTGCACAGGAGATGTTTAATTGGCTGGGTCAAAACAAGAAGACTCAAATCCCCTTTTCAAGTTACAGGATTTGTCATCCTTGGGCAGCCCACATTCTACAGGAAGTTTCTCCAATTCCCCAGCTGTGGTGGCCCCAGTTATCTTGGGATTTCTGACCTGGGCTGCACTTTTATTGACAGGGTTAAAAGGATCCTTTTTCAGGTGAGGTGTTGGCACAGATAACTCTAGGTCAGTGGGTCTCAGGAGTTTCCCCAAAGTTGAATCCTGCTCTGGTTTGAGCCTAGGAAAACGTGGGCTGCCAGTCCGCAGGATTCTGGGGTTCAAATCCTGTAGTTGAGGGTTTTCCACAAGCATATTTAGCAAGAGTTTGTCATTTGTGACACTCACCTTGGGCCACAGCTGTCTACCAGCTAATTGAACCAATGACAGACAAGTAATATAAAAAGCTTTATATGTCAGCCATCACATACAATCTACTTGGTTCTACCCCTGCCACCACCAACTCTCACACATCAGCCCCTTCTATCCAAACCCAGGCCCAGAACTCCCAAGCTAACACTGCCTTCACCCTTCTTTTCCTTGATAATCTGCCTCATAGACACCCCTTTTCCTGGTTCAGATGAAACTTTCTGGTACCAAACATCTATTTTTGTGTTGGTCTATTTTATTATTCAAATTTCAATATTGTGGCTACCTCTCTTGATTTCATTATATTATTATCTATATATCACACTTATTCTTATATAGAAAATTGCTTCATTATGACATGTATCTTTATCTAAAATACTTAATTCCAACATTTAGAGCAGCCCTTGCATTTAAAGTCACAGTGGATATGCTGTTTATTTTATTTTAATAAATTATTCAACTGTGCCTTATTGTGTTTAAAGCAGTTGTATGTGATCTGAATTCAACCCAATAATAAACCTGAAAAACTAATCAGGAGCCATGTGTAAAATAGATTGATGTGAAATGAAGGTTTGTTCAAATATCTTCAATTCAAGGGTGCTAATTAAACCGGTTGGTGTGACAGAAATTGACGGGTAATAAGAAGCAGTCTCCATGTGGTGGAGAATCACTACCCAAATTCACATAGAGTTGATGATTAACCAGAAACAAAGCTTCAAATACAGTTTTTTAAAATTTACAAATGATACACTGGGGTTCAACAAGATGATTAAACCCAGCCAAAATAGTCCTAGGTAGATTGCCTGAGAAAGGATTAAAGTATATTTGGTGTAAAACTCTGGGCATTGAGAAGGAATAACTGTATTGGCTTCAGATTCAGAAGGAAAGACACCAAGATTCTGGGGCATTGGAGTAAAATTAGGAGGTGCCAACAACAAAGTACCCAAGGCAGTGACCCATCTCCCAGTAATAATTTGACTTAAGATCAAGTTATACAGGATGTAGTGGAGTAGATACATTACTGGATGCATTGTAAAATAAAGGTTAGACCAGGGGAATATTTGGTTTTATTGAGTAATTTAGGGAAGACTCAACTCTTAAGAGTTGAACTGTGAAAATTTTCCAATATGTAACAAATTTTGACTAAGCAATACCACCTGGATCCATGGCTCTTATTCTGTCTACATCATCTAAAGAGTACTTTGTTCAGTATGCAAAAATTCCTTGGGTGATTCATTTCTATAAACTGTTCTGATAAATGAGGTTGTATTGAGTGAATCTCAGATTACATCTATTTATCAGTGTCAACTTGCACAGGGGATCAAATCCAGATGACAAAATGGGGCGGCAGTAATCCATTTCCAATCAACAGTTTGGTTTAAATCTGTCAATTTGGTTAAATTGGATAATGGTTTACCCACCTTCAAGCTTTGCAATTAGGACAGGTAATACCAGGCATTATGGAAACTACCATGAAAATTGTCCCATTATTTAACCATTGTGCACTATTGCTGCTGTGGTAAGTTATCTGTGTACCAGCACTCAGTTGGGGGGGTGGGCTAGTACTAGTTCACATATAACTTACCACAGCAGCAATGGCACACAATGGCTCAACAATGGGCTGATCATTTTAACTAGCGCCCATGCATCAAAGAATTATTAAATGTCCCTTTATGTCAAACAATCACTTTTTTACATGGCTCCTGATTGGCTTTACAGGTTTATTGTTGAGTTGAATTCAGATCACATAAAAATTCTTTAAGCACAATAAGGCATAGTTTACTAATTTATTAAAATAAAATAAGCAGCATACTCATTGTGACTTTAATTCAAGGGGTATTATGATATACTAAAAGCATTACAGCAATTATGAAAGCACCAAAAAACCACAGAGTAAACAACAAGCATTGAGGAATAAATATAAAACATATCCACATAGAAAACCCAAAATGAGATTAGATATAGTGACTTCTCACTAAAATAAAACAAACAAAGAGAGAAAAAGGTCAAGATAACATACTGTTTATCTGAGTGTAGCAAAATATAAAGCATGGGCATAAAAAATAGTTGAGCAATGAGAAAATTTAAAAGGCTGTTAAAGGGCCTTTACACAGAAAAAGACAATATCAAGGTGATTTTTAGGAATATCAAATAAAAATTTAAGACAGTGGTCTTCTCAGGGGAGAAATTTGACAAGTTTATTACCAAGACCTTGTTAAAAAAATTCTCTTTACAGATGAGAAGACCCTTGAGTATTATCTTAACACCAATAAGACAGTATTCAAAGGACTACAGCTCAAACCACAAGTCCTTACTGCACTGTCCATTTGGGTCAATGACCTAGAGATTTTTGTATATCTAAATACCTTCAAGCAGGTCCACAATATCAGCAAGGATATACTCACACATCTTATTACACCTAACATGGCACATTCAGAAGAAGAAGCTAGGAAGGAATCATCAGAAGAGGGTACCTAAAAAGTATTAATAATAAACTAAAACTTCCACTTGTAGAAATTGTCAATGATGTAATCTCCCAAGTCCTTATCCAGTATGTCCCTGCAAAGTCTGACTCCAATTATGCCAGGCACATGGGCCAACATCTAGCACTGACACCAACTGTGCTCTTCAAACTAGAGTAGAGGATAAAAAGAGCATATCATATGCCAGAGGATATGTTTGTGGAGCTAAAGGCAGGCACTGACACATCTAAATTAGCAGTCATGGTGTAAAAAGCTGCACAATTAGTCTTCCTGGATCCAGCTTCACTTAGTAGAATTTACAATGTAAAATTTATCAAGACTGTATGGGATATCTTGGCAGTGCGCCCATTTAAGAATTTAATGAAGAAGTAGTGGCCACAAGGGGCTACCCAATTCTGCTTTTCAACAGAACACACACTATATTACCTGTTAGAGAACTTTATGAGGGTAGTTTACCAACTCCCAGCTGCTAAAACAGTTGCCATAAAAAAGAATAGTGTCACAACATCTACATTTACTCCCTCTTGGGAAACTAATTCCCCAAGTGACTTGCCAAATGATTCCACAACTAACCATTAAGTTGGTGGCACTGTTATCATTTGTCCATCTATTACAGGGATCAAACATTTTGAGTCCTAAGCAGAACACAACTTGGACAATCCTCATGACTTAAGAGTAACAATCACTTGGATAAGCCCCATGACTACCATGATGTACATGGACAGTATGTGGCTTCCCAAGATACTATATAATACCCTATATTCATATCAAATAAAGTATCATTCTCTTCTCAATTTTCCTCTTTATCTTGTTTATTATACTTCTCAGAAGTATATACTCAACAGTGGTATCACAGGTAGGTTATCCACACCTATGCAACTTAAAGTAAAAATTCATCCAAAGAAAAGAACCCAGCAGATGGCACTCCCCACTGGCTGGAGACAATAAAAAGAAGGACAGGACATCCCAGCAGGGTTTGTTGTCTTCAACAATGCTCTTTTACCAATCAAACAGTACAACTTCCTCAGTATGCACAGATCCTAAACCCACCTCCAATTCCTGAAACAACTGAAATACCCAGCATTGTGTTTCAACACCTGCGTTCAGCAGAAATTGGGACGTTCTCAGGACTACACCGTGAAAATGTCAACCTCTGGATTCAAAGCACACAAAACAAGTTTTTCTAAGTGGGCTACTCCCGTAAACTCTGGGCTAGTGAAATTGCCCTATACATTACCAGGGATGCCTCACATTTTGTAAGCAAGTGGTTTGACTAACACCCTGATCACAACAAAGCCTGGGACATGTTCAAATCTGCCTTCCTGGAGAAATTTGCCATAAAGGACTCTGATGTTGTGATCATGACAGAACTCAGAACCTTTAAAATGACAGGAACTATTGAGGAGTACATTGCAGCCTACTAAAACATACAAGATTGAGCTCCCAACACCATCAACTTTGATGAATCTGGACCTCAACTGGACTTCTACAATGGCCTCCCTGCACACATTAGACGTCAATTTGACATGAGCTGCTGCAAGAATCTCCAAGACATATTCTTGAAAGAAAAGCAAGCTGCACAAAAATCTGACAACCTACACACAAAAAAAACAAAAATAAAGTCATTCAGCCAAGAAGGACCCTTGCCCTAATAATCATAACAACCAAAGCAATAACACTATCCTCAAAATGTGACTTTCACTGCTCAAGCTAACCAAGCAAGCACTGAAGACACCAATAAGGAGGGAGAAGCTCAGGGGAGTGCTTAGGCAAGCCTCCCTCACCCACTTTGCAAGACTCATACATGGACCAAGACGTGAACTCAATCACTATGATCCAAGTACCCTCCAGCATCCTCTACTGTTTGCCATCCAAACTGGAAATAAACTCCTCACTTATCCTTTCCGCTTTTGCAGATATCAGGGCACATCACCATTTGACACTAAAATAGACTAATCCCTTGTTGACAAGAAATTTGTCAACCTCATGAAACTACCCACAGTCCAAAGCAATATCAAGAGAGTTATCATGGCAGATAATAGAAGTACACCAGTCACTAGAGAAGCAAAACCTTTCTGCACCAAAATATGATACGTACAAACTACGCTTAGTGGCCCAATCATACTAATCCCCAAGTATGATGTTATACTTGGCCTGGACTGGACTTGGTGATAAAGACCAAACCTCATATCAACTGGGATAGCGCTACCCTCACCATACAACAAGACAAGGTGCACCACCATGTATATCCAACTCATCTTGATACACTTATGAGAGACTATGTGCCTGTGAAAATTAAGGAAAAAGAAGAGGAAAAGAACCCTAGCAATATTGACTGGAACACCTGCACATATGAGATTATCCACTTTAAAAATGCAGAGCCCACACACAACCGTGACCCAATACAACAACAGCTAGTCCTAGATTTCCCCTCTGTTTTCCAAGAAACGTTACCAGGACTACCGTCAAATTGGGGCATTAAACATGAAATCAACCTAAAAGAGAGTGTGTCAAAAGTACAACCTATCTACTACCTAACACCATAAGAGGACAACACACTAAAGGCCTACCTAGACAAAGCCCTTGAAAAAGGACTCATACAACCTTCTCAACCTCCTTTTGGTGCAGCTGTCTTTTTTTAGAAAAGAAAAATGGAGGACTCTGCCTAGTCACAGACTACAGGGTGCTCATCAAGGTCACAATTAAGAACAGGTATCCCCTACCCCTGATTGATGACCTTTTTGTCACCCTGGGGGGTCCCAAGTCTTCACAGAAATTGACTTAACAGCAGGTTATCACCAAATTTGCGTTAAATCAGAGAACATACCTAAAGCAGCTTTCAGAACTAAGTATGGCTATTTTGAATGTGTGGTCCTTAACTTTGGCATAAAAAAACTCCAAGCATCTTTGTAATCTTTATTAATGAAGTATTCAAGGAACACATTGGAAAAAGGGCTATTATCTACCTTTATAACATAATCATATACAGCCTAACTGTAGAAAAACACTGGAAAGATATCTGCCTGGTCCTCTGCACCCTCAAAGATAATCAATTTATAGCCAAGCCATCAAAATGTGACTTCTTCTTATCAGAACTCCCATTTTTAGGACACATTATCAGCAAGGACAGAGTTAAGCCAGACCCAGAAAATATACAAGCCATAACCAACATGCCAGCACCTCAAAATAAGAGCAAGCTTTGTACATTCCTAGGCATGGTAGCCTATACCAGAAAATTCATTCCTGACTGGGATGCCTTGGCTGCACTTTATCTGCAATTACAGGAAAGACAACCAGATTTGTATAAACACTGTTAAGAGATCAACATTTCCAACAATTGAAAGAGCTCATGTTCACTGCCCCTATCTTACAGTACCCAAGCTGTGAAGGAGTATAAAAACTAGAAACTGATGCCTACAATTATGCAATGGGAGGTGTACTCAAAACTAAAAATGCAGAAAAGGACTTCCTCCCTTTAACATATGAATCAAGAAAAATTTCTTATGGTGAGCAAAGATAACCAATATATGACAAAGAACTGGTAGCTATTGTCCACTGTCTAATGAAGTGGAGATGCTACCTGGAAGGTGCACAGATATTCAAAGTGCTAACTGACCAAAATTTATTGGTGTTCTTCAAGACTCAACAACATCTATCTAGATGACAAGCTGAAAGGATGAGCCTCATACAGAGGTGCCCCATGACAATCAAATGTTGTAACTGTGCTGTTTTAGCAGAGTTACAAGGGGAAAATATTTAGAAGCTAGATAATAATCTTTATTTAGATATAGTGATTATATAGTCAGTGTGAATCAAGGATAACAGGAACATGATTGTTGATCACATGGTTGGATGGAAGAAGGGAGCGGTTTGATCCTGGCAATTATTCAAGCGCCAAAACAAGGCATTCACTGTAGGGGATCATAATCTGTTCATGTTGTTGGATCTGGTAATTTGAGTTGACTTCCTAGTCTGGCTTCAAGTGGCTGGTTAATTGGATTACAGGTCACAAACCTGCTTGTTTGGAACCTTGCTGGCAGGTCAAGCCTGCTGTTTTGACACCCCCAACTGAAGTTTGGCCTCCTCTGGGGGTAGGTTGTCAGGGAGGTTGTCAGGAGCCCGGGCGCCGTACTGGACTAATTGTTGTTCTGAGGCAGGCAGAGCGGTTTCTTGTTGTTTTTGTCTTGCTTTGCAGGGTCTCAGGCAATCATGGAGTAGGGTCTTGTCTTGATTGTGCTTCCCAAGTCCTTGCATGAGGTAAGTGTTATTGTTGTTTACCTTTAGGATTATTGCTAGCCCTACTTTTTTGGGTTGTAGTTTGCTTTTGTCAACATTCATGACCCAAACTTTGTCCCTGACTTCATGTTTATCTTGGATGGGGACAAAGGTTTTTTGCATATATTCATTTTCCTTTTCTGTTTATTTGCTGTTGTCCTCTATAACATGAGGGTCTGAGCGTGGGGAGACTTCACTTGGGATTTCCAGTTTGGGTCCTGTCAATGCTTGAATGATATTTGGCTGTGTGCCGTATACTAACTCAAAAGGGTTCTTTCTGGTGGATCTGTTCACTTGGGTTTGGCACAAAAGTAGTGCAATCAGTAGCTGCTTATACCAGTCTTCAGGTCTCCCAGTGATGAGCTTGGCTAAGGCTTGCACAAGGCTGCCTTTGAGCCGCTCTACATGTCTGTTGGCCTGTGGGTGGTATGGTGTTGTTACGGTGTGTTTGACCCTATTTTTAGCAAGGTATATGTTGGTGGTTTTGGAGGTCAATTCTTTCCCTCCATTAGTTATCAGGAGTTCTGGCTTTCTGAACTTGCTGATTATCTCTTTACCAATAAATTGTTTTACATCATTGTGTTTCCCTGGCATGGGTCCAACAACGTCAAGGGCCAATACTTTGAAGGGTATATGTGCAGATGGGAAGTACTGACTTTGGAGGGGTTTTGCTTTTTGAAAACTTTTTGCATGCCTCACATTGGTCTAGGACTTCTTGAAAATTGCAATATAAGGTTGGCCACCAGGCCTTGTGCTTAAGGAACTCATATAGGTTTTGGCTCTTGGTGTGTCCAAGGTCTCTGTGATAGCGTAGGATGGTGTCTACTTGCTGGTGCATGGGGATATAGGGAAAGGTAGTACTGTCAGACATTTTTCTGTACAGGGTCCTGTATACATCAGCTAATAGGTGTTTGTTTTTGATAACTGTTTCCTTAGTTATATTGGTTGTACCAGGGGGGGAAACCCTTGTCTTTTGTTTGTAGTACTAAGAGAGGCCATTCTGGGTCAGGCCCATTTTCCCCTCTTGTGGTACAGACATAAAGGCATGAGAGGGTGTCTTCCATGGCCAGCTTGGGACCAGGTTTGTACTGTATGAGCATATTGAATCTCTTCAAGAACTCCATCCAGTGGGCTTGGCGGCGAGATAGATTCTCTTGGGTTTTGAAATATATGAGCAACTTGTGGTCAGTTAATGCTGTGAATTCTTCCTGCTGTTCCAGATAACAGCGCCATTTGACTAGACAGTGTACAATAGCCAACAGTTCCTTGTTGTGGATAGAGTATTGACACTTGCCATCTGTCAATTTTTGTGATTCATAAGCTACAGGCAGGAAGTCACCATCATTATTTTTGATTTGTAGTACTCCCCCAATGGATGCATCTGAGGCGTTGGTTTCCATTTGGTATTCCTAATCATGTTTGGGGTATTGCAGGATATGAGCTGTTATGAGCTTCTCCTTGAGGCGTCTAAAACAGAGTTCATGTTGGGGGGCCCACACAAACTTGGATTTGGCGCCTTTTATGGTGGATAAGTGGGCAGTCAAAACGCCACAGTCAGGTATAAAGTGGCGTACATAGGCCATCATCCCCAAGAAGGTGCATAGTTCCAACTTATCCTTGGGTGGCAGCATCTTGCAGATGGCCTATATCTTTTGACTGTTGGGTTTGATGCCGTCCTTTGAGACTATGTGTCCCAGGAAGGGTAATTGCTTGCAGAAGAACTGGCACTTGGAGGATTTGGCCAACAAATTGTGTTGTGCCAGGGTAGCAAAGACTGCCTCTAGGTCTTTGTGGTGCTGTTCCACTGAGGGGCTGTAGACAATGATTTTGTCCAGGTAGACTAGGGCATGCTTTCCTATGTGTGGCACAAAATACTTTTTTCATGAAAGTCACAAAGGTGGAAGAGGCTTTTGTCATGCCAAAGTTGAACACCACACATTTGTATGAACCGTATTTAGTGCAGAAGGCTGTTTTGGGAATGTCTTCCTCCTTGATGCAAATCTGGTTGTAGCCTGCAGTCAGATCAATCTTGGAGAAGACTGTGGCTCCTCTTAAGGCGTCAAAGAGATTGTTATTCAGTGGTAGTGGATAACAATTCTTAATGGTAACTTTGTTAGGGCTTGGTAGTCTGTGACTGGACACAAGGTACCATTCTTCTTGGCCACAAAGAATTTGGTGGCCCCAAAAGGAGAATGTAAGGGGTGGATAAATCTTTTCTCCAATGCCTCCTTAAGGTAGGCGTGTAGGATGTTGTCTTTGTTTGGAGTAAGCCTGTAGATAAGGCGCGCTTTGGGAACAGCCCTATGAGTTGGATGGAGTGTTGGATGTGCTTCTCAGGGGGCAGCCTGGGTAGCGCTTCTTTGAAGATTTCTGGATGGCAGGCCACAATTTTGAGGACCTGATTTGTGGAGGTATCCTGGTGATCCTTGAAGTGTATGATTTTGTACTGGAAGGAGTCCCAGTTAATTGCCTTCAGGTTTTCTGTTTTGTCCAGGGTCTCTGTGATGCACACAAAGATGTGGTTGCATAGGAGTTGGTCCACTGAGTCAGGGTAGATCAGGTGGTTGACACCTTCACGCTTGATGGTCAAGACTGAGGTTGCCCAGTCTATGTAAGGATTGTTTTTTGTAGCCAGTCTAACCCCAGTACAATGTCAAACTTTGGAAAGTCAATGACGGGACCTTGGATGGTGGAGTGGAAGTTCTTGAGAATGACAGAGAAGGGGGTGGTTTCCCTTGTCACAGCAATGTGATGTTCATCATCCAGGACCACGTTTTTAATCTGCAAAGGATTAGTGGCCAGCTTGAACTTGTCCACAAAGCTGCTGTTGACTAGAGTTTGATCCGCACTCAAATCCAGGAGTGCTGAGACTGTGTAACTGCAAAAACAGAAATGATAGGACATCAGTTTATTGGGAGCCTGGCAATGGTGTACAGTACTGGGTCCTCTGAGGGCACTTGGATCATTGGACACTGGTCCACGTCCTTGGGCTGGTACTCATCATTGGGCAAGTCAGGAGTTGTGTGGGAAGAGCTTGGCTCGCTTAATGCTCTCCCCGGGCTTTTCCCTTGTTTTGATTGCCTTGCGTGGCGGTAATACAGAAATGGGTACAATTTGACTGGCCATTGTTCCCACTTCCATGTCCATTTGGACCTGTGGGTTTATGGTTGGTGTTATTCCTGTTGCCTCCAGGGGGTGGTCAAGTGGAGTGCCCGCCTGTGTGGGAACCCTTGAGTCTCTCTTGTTTTCCAGTTTGTGCCTTATGGAGGGCGTTGGATGTTTGTTCCGCTTTCTCTGCTTTGCGGTACAGGCTTTGTAGGTTGGTCACCTGATCCAGGTTCACGTGTCTCATTACATGCAACTTAAGGGCATCATAGTACATGAGATGTGTGGCTGGGGTGTCAAAGACCATGTCAGATGGTGCACAAAGTTGGAGTTCCTTGTAGGCGCGGGTGAATTCCTTTGTGGTGCCTGTCTGGGTAAGGTTCTTTACTTGATGTATGATCATGAGTGCTATGTCCTTAAGCACAAACCTTGCCAGGAAGGCTTGTTTGAAAATATCCCAGTTCTTCCCAGTGTGCTCTTTGTGCCACTTGTCACACCAGGAGCCAGCATCATGGGTCAGGCAGATGGAGATTTCTGCAATCCAAAATTGCTCTGGGCACTCCATCTGGGCCAGCTTGCTCTGGGTGTACTAGATCCATGCGGCAGCGTTGTTGTTGTTGTTGGCCCCAGCAAAATATTCCAAGGCAGCACTTTGCAGTCTTTGAGCTACGTAGGTATTAATGGCGTTTTTGTTGGTTGGTTGCGGTATGGAGGAGGGAGCCTGAAAGAACCCTTGTGCAGACATGGCATTGAAGGCGGGTAGTGGAATCATTGTATTCTGGTACAGGACAAAGCCATCAGGTATCTTGGCACCAGGAGTGTATGGGGTCCAGTCCAGCGGGAGGCCAGACATAATTCTGTCAAGGATTTGTTGGCTGCGGCAAGTACGGGCAACAGGCAGAATTTTTAAGATAAGGTAGGATGGAGAACTTACCTGTCCTATCAATGTTGTAACTGGCTGTTTTAGCAGAGTTAAAAGGGGAAAATATTTAGAAGCTAGATAATAATCTTTATTGAGAGATAGTGATTATATAGTCAGTGTGAATCAAGGATAACAGGAACATGTTTGTTGATCACACTGTTGGATGGAAGAAGGGGGTGGCTTGATCCTGGTAATGAGTCAAGCGCCAAAACAAGGCATCCACTGTAGGGGATCATCATCTGTTCATGTTGTTGGATTTGGTAATTTGAGTTGACTTCCTAGTCTGGCTTCAAGTGGCTGGGTAATTGGATTACAGGTCACAAACCCGCTTATTTGGAAACTTGCTGGAGGGTCAAGCCTGCTGTTTTGACACAAATATAAGCCAGGCAAATAAATTCTTACTGCAGACGCCCTATCAAGGCTATACCGTAAATATTTCCTTTGCACTGATGGAGACCCTGATTGGCCCATGTTGATCACAGGGAATCCCCAAGAGGGGTTCCCACCTGGTACACCAATAGACATCCAAGAGAAAGTCCTTAAGAGCAAACACATGTTCAAAAACGTATATGGCACGCTACACCAAATACTTCCAAGTGGTGATACTGTACCCTACGTCCTGTCAACACAAAAGATTGACACAATCCTTTAGTATCACAGAGATCTGAGACACATCTATAGCAGAAACTTTAATAAATATCTCAAGACACACTACTGATGGCCCAACATGCTGAAAGGCATCAAGGAAGTTCTAGACCAATACAAAGTCTGTGAAATGTATGCTGTTTCAAGGCACCTCCCAAGTCAGTAATACCAGTGTTAATCACACAGCCTTTCAAAGTGTGGTCACTGGATATTGTGAGACTGATGCCCAGAAACAACAAAGGCAAAAAGTACATTATCACAGCTATCAACTATGTAACTAGACAGCCTATATCACAGGCTACAAAAGAACATAAAGGAAACAATGTGTGATAATTTATTGGCAAAGAAATCATAGCTAAGTTTGGGAAACCTGAAATCCTAATCACAAATGGAGGAACCAAACTTAAAGCTATTAACACTAATATCTACCTTGCCAAAAACAGAATAAACCCCACCATAGACAGCCCCTATCATCCACAAACAAAAGAGTTGAAAGACTGAATGGTTCCCTTGTGGAAGCCCTCAGCAAGTTATCTGCCAGTAATCCAAAAGCCTGGGTTGACATGCTACCAATAGCACTCATGGTGTGCAGAACACAAGTTAACTGCAATACAGTCAAAAGTCTGTATGAACTTGTCTATGAACATAAGCCTGTCATTGTTAGCACTACCTCAGAACCATGTTTACCTCTACCTAAGAAGATACCAGACATAGCAACCCTGACATACAGCGTGCCAGGAACAACCAAGAGGACATGGAAAAGAAAATAGCGGTAAGAGAATCAATTCCACTACAAAGGAACACTTTCAAGTTAGGGACAAGACCTGGATTGTTAACCACAGCATGCAAAAATTGGATCCAGTATTACAAGGACCAGGCATTGTCATGGAAGTCAAGCCCAACAATAATTACCTCATCAAAGATATTGGCGCTCAAACAGAACCCAAACAAATGTACCATGATTGCCTCCGCCTATGTAAGGCAAGAACAGCACAAGATAACTCCCAGCTCCCTGTACCCAATGCTAAACTGGATCAATACCACGCCCAAATCCCCAACACTCTTAAAAAAATTCCTAAGGTTCCATCTTCCAGCACCCTGGGGGAGATGTCACAGCATCTTTAATTGCCCCTCTTAGAAAATTAATTCTCTAAGTGATTCCCTGACTAATCATTAAGTTGGTGGCACTCTTATCAAATGTCCATCTAATACAGAGATCAAAAAATTTGAGCCCTAAGAGTAACAATTGCTTTGATAAGCCCCATGACTACAATGACATACATAAAAAGTATGTGGCTTCTCATGATACTATATAATACTCTAAACTCATACTAATAAAGAATCATTCTCTTCTTAAAATTTTCCCTTTATTTTTTCATATGCTTCCAAGAAGTATATACTTGACAGTGTCAGCACAGATAGTTTATCCACACCTATGTAATTTAAATGAAAAAATCCCCCCAAAATCTAGCAAATGGCCCTTCCTACTGGCTGGAGAAGATACAAAGAAGGTCAGGGTGTCCCTATGGGGTGCACTGTCTTCAACAGTATCCTTGTACCTATCAAACATTACAACTTTCTCATCACACAAGGAGTTCAAAACCTTCCTCCAACTCAAGACAGCTCCAAAATACCTAACATTATGTTTCAGCATCTCTGTGAAGCAGAAATTGGGACATTTTCAGTGCTACACCAAGAAAACACCAACCTCTGGATCCAAAGCAATGAGAGCAAATTCACACAAGTTGGCTAGCCCTAAAGACTATGGGCAAGAAAATTGCCCTATGAGAAACAGAGACTGCCTCTCAATCTGTGAGCAACAGGTTTGAAAAAAGTCCAATAATAATGGAGACTGGAAAGTGTTTAATAAAGCCTTCCTGGAAAGATTTATAATCAAGGACCCTGAAATAATGATAATGACATAACTCAGAGCCTTCAAGATGACTGTAACCATTGAAAAATACATCCCAGAATATGAGGACATTTGGGACTGAGCCCTCAGAAATATTGACTTTGAGGGACCTGGCCCACAACACTATAGGACAACCAACTAGTTTCCAAGCCATCCAAATGAAAGTTCATCTTCACAGAGACACCCTTCCTGGGTAATATCATCAGAAAAGACGGAATTAAACCAGACCCTGAAAAGATAAGGGCCATAACTGATATACCATCACCACAGAACAAGAGCAACCTCTACACCTTCCTGGAGATTATTGTATATGTATAAGGTTCATCCCAGACTAGGGAGCATTGAAAGTCTCAATATCTGAAATCACTGGTAAAAAAACCAAATTTTTCTGGGCACCTCTACAAGAACAACAACTCCACCAATAAAAAAACATGATCACTGCACCCATATTACAACACCCCAACTAAGCAGGGATCTAAAACTGGAAACAGACACATTTAACTATGCTATTAGTGAATTACTCAGAATCCAGACAGCATCCAAGGACCTTCTCCCTGTTGTATATAAGGTAAGAAACCTCTTGGATGGTGAACATGGATACCTCATCTGCGATAAAGAGTTAATAGCAACTTTCCATCATCTAATTAGATGCGCTGCTACCTGGAAGGTTGCCGTGATCTGAGGCGTGGCACAGAGTCACAACAGGAAATCATAACCTTAGGATTGGATTTGCACTAAGTCTCAGTTAGAATGGCAGGGAAGGCTATGCAATTACCTTGTGGCCCTGATTGAATAATATCTGCTAGGTGTGGCTAGAGAGGCGCTGAAGTACGTGAAGACACAAAGACAAAAATGTGAATAGAACTTAAGTTTATTGGGTGAAAAGATTGGGAATATATACTGTGTAGCTTTACCACAAAACAGAACATAGACGGTAGGATCACCTGCCACAAGCACAAGTGGGGCAAGTGAGTTGCGCAAAATTAGGAAGATGAACAGTTCAATTTAAATCTTTGGAAATAGACCCATTTTGAGGGGCAAAAGAAAAAAGAGAGAGATTTATCCTCAAAATAACCCATCGAAAGCAAAATCAAAATACAGTGAATGGCAGCATTCATGGCAAAGATGCACAAACATTCAAAGTTTTAACCAGTCATAAATTTCTAGTGCTCTTTGAAACGCAGCAGCACCTCTCACAAAGACAAGCTGAATGGATGGACCTTATCCAAATGTACCCCATGATCATTGAATACAACTCAGGTAATGAGTTGCTCAAGGAAGATGGCCTTTCAAGGCTGTACTGTAAACACCTACTCTTCACCAATAGTGAAGAATCTGATTGGCTGATGTTGATTATGGGGAATCTCAAAGAAGCTTTTCCACCTGGTACTACAATGGATGTACAAGAGAAAGTCCTCAAGAGCACATATCTGTTCAAAAACGACTATGGTACTCTTCATCAAATACTATCAAGAGGTGATACTTTACCCCAAGTTCTTTTAACACAAAAGATTGACACCGTCCTCAGATATCACAGAGACCTAGGACACACCTGTAGCAGGAACCTACACAAGTACCTTAAAACACGCTACTGGTGGCCCAATATGCTAGATGACATCAAAGAGGTACTGGAGCAATATGAAGTCTGCAAAAAGTACGCCCAAACCAAAGCATCACCCAAGTCAGTAATACATATCTTTATAACCCAACTGTTAAAGTTTTGGGCATTGGGCATTGTGAGGCCCATGGCTGGCAACAAAAAGGAAAAATTCTACTATCACAGCCATTGATCATACAACAAGATGGTCAGTCACACATGCTGCTAAAGAGCACAAAGCCAATGGGGTGAGTGTCACAAGTGACAAACTCCTACTGACCATGCTTACTGGAAAGCCTCAACTACGGGATTTGAACCCTGAAACCCTGCAGGCCGCCAGCCTGCAGGACCAGCCGCCCAGCTGCCCGCAGATTTTTGGGCTCAAACCAGAGCAGAACTTGACTTTGGAAAACCCTCTAAAGCTGGATGAACCAAAATCATCTACATCAACAATTCCCACACTAAAGGTTCCTGTTAACACAAATCAGCAGGCGGGCCCAGCCATAGAACCTGTCATATTTCTCCTTAGAGTTGGTAGTTGTTTAGCTTAACTCAAAATAAAATTTTTCTATTACTAAAGATTAGGTTGAGATAAGTATCTAGCCTAATGTGTATAATAAAGTTGAAGTATGTAATAATCAATCTTTTATTCAATAATCAAGAAGGGAGCTTTATAGTTAAGGGAAATTAGATGAGAGGCACAGAACGTCAGGATCCTCTAATCACAGCCTTGTCTCCTCTACCCTTAGCCCACTATTAAACTAACAATTGGCTGATCATTAGTTAATATGAACTTAGGATACAACTTAGTTGATCACTCGACCTTGTTATCATCCAGGCTGATAGTTCCATTGTTCCATTGTTCACCGAGCTTAATGGATCAATGCATGATTACAGTGACAGCTAGTTTATAACCAATCACTTCACGACAGAACCCAAAATAACTTGGGCCTCCACAGGAAAGGAAATAGAGAAACTTCCCAATAAATGCAGGCCATCCAGAAATAACCAACCCCACAACCCAACAAGGAAATTAGAGTATTCCCAGTTCAAACCAGCCAATGATTTAACTCCTGCAATGAATGCCACCAAGGACTGGAAAAATCAGGTAAACGGTACCACCCAGGCCAGAGAAATTTGTAAAAGTTTTCCCATGACAGATGGGCATACTTATACCCTGGACCACCAGGAAGATGCCCATTGCCATTCTTACAATAAAGTGACATGAACCTTTGGTTCAACCAGATTATTCCATATTTGATTTTAGTTCTATTTCATCTACAGTCTACCTCCCGCGGTTCTTCACCCCATACCCTACAACCTCAAGAAACCGTGGACCAACCGCCTGAGTTTTATCATCCACCAGGAGTCCCCTACAGCCACGTACATTTCACCAAGTACCCTCCCAATCCTGCGTATTCAGAGTTCACCCTAGAGGAAATCCTAATCTACAACCCCAAGGGAATAACTAGAGAGACCAAGACCATATACAGGGAAGGCCGCAAGATTACTATACCTCCCCTGCTATTCTGCAACAAATACAACCACATGCCCGCATATTTGGTCCCCATGACCCCGCCTCTAACCCTGCGGCCCAACTGCCCGCAAGAACCTGTTGCTGCCAATGAATCCACTTCCACTCATATATTTGGGGTGATGTACATCACTCTTACTGGCTTGATAGATTCTATGGTACCCGCCAGCGGGCCTTGGGCCCTCCTGGGCAAATCATTATATTATATTGTAAAGTTTTCCCCAATCTTGTGATGGGCCCTCCCTGCTGGGCCCATGGGCCATCCGCCCGCAAGTTCTCAGGAACCCCCCCCCCCACAGGCTGGATCCCTGACAGTGAGACAACTCATTGGCAAGGGAATGCTTGCTAAGTTTGGGAAGCCAGACCTCCTAATCTTAGATGGAGGCACCAAGCTCACTGACAGTAACACCAAAATATACATACCAAAAATGGCATGCAACACAATGTCAATAGCTTCTACCACCTTCAAGAAAATGGGAGAGGTAAATAACTAAGCAGCTCACTTGTAAAAGCATTGATCAGACTGTCTGCTAATAGCCTCACCTCTGGATGAAAATGCTTCCAAAAGCGCTCATGGCTGATTGTACTCAAATCATCCAAAATATAGGAAAAGTATATATGTTTTGTATATGGATATAAACCAGCAATTTCTGGCTGTACGCTAGGCCCATGTTTCCCTCTATCTAAATGTGCCTAATGACAATGACCCTAATGTATGACAGGTGAGTAAAGATCAATAAAGCAAGGAAATGCAATCAGCCAAAAGAGAGGTCATACTGTCATGAGTGACATTTCAATACTTGTATTGAAAACCTAGGAATTGAACCCTGGGTCTCCAGGAAAGCCTTATGTTGACCAGAGTGGACAGGAAACCGCCCAACTTCCAGTTGGGTCAAACCCTGGACCACCAGAGATGGATGACCCCAACCAAGAAGAACAGAAACCTGCTAACCTGCCAAGTGTTAATACTGGAGGTCCAAAATCAACATTGGAGACCCTGGAATTGAACCCTGACCCTCCAAAGACTACTCAAGTCACACAAAGTGGACAGAAACCTGCCAACTTGTTAAATTGCAAAACCAAGTTGACAAGTTACTCTAAGATCCACCAGTCTCCCAAGGACAATTTCCTTAAATGGTCACCAGATTGCTGCCAACCTTGTACCACCAAAGATTCAGACTTATGAAGAGGTTGTAGCTTGAATTAAGGAGGTTAAAACAAACCCTACTGCTAACTCTGCCAATGACCACCAGCAGCTGCCAGTCTCCCGTCCAGAATGGGTAGTACAATTGAACTACTCAGGTGACGTGGTGAACAGTAGCAGCGGAACAAAGCATCACCACTTCTGTTCACCAGAGCAGGCACAACCTGGATCTGCCACCCTCAAGACTCTAAGCCAAGATCCATGCCCCACCAGTGCCTTGTCTGTGAACCTGAACCCTGCAAAAATCAAAGAAGCAAAAACCTATGGTATAAAAGCCCCGGTGGTATGGTGATGACAATATTGTCATTTTCAATGATAAAGTTTTATGAACCTTTGGTTCAAACAAATCTTACCTTATCTAGTCTTAGTGATCTTCCATCTTAACTCCGGCTAAGTAGACCATCAGGCACCAGCCCCCTCTGGAGAACGACCTGCCAACCCTTCCCAGGCACTATACTGTCCCCCAGGAGCCCCCTTTGGACTTGTACATTTTACTGAATACCCGCCCAACCCCACTTACGCAGAGTACAACTTGGAGACCATCCTCATTGCCAATCCCTTGGCAAGGACTAGGGAAACCAAATACATAGGACATGAAGGAAAGTGGTACAAGAGGCCGCCAAGATTGTTCAAAGACAAGTACAAATATCTGCCTGCCTACTTTGTCCCCATGACTCCGCCCTTAACCCTGCAACCCAATCACCCAATGGAACCCACCACTGCCACTGAGACCACATCCACTCAACTGTTGGGAGTACTCTATATTACTTTGACAGGATTGGCAGACTCTATGGAGCCCAACTATGGGCACTGGTTTTTACTTGGGCAATCTGTTTCCTATATTATCAAGTTAGCACCCATCCTATGGTAGACATTATCCACTGGCCCGGCTGTATTCTGTCCCAAGCCGACCAATGCCTCTACCTATGCCTGGCTTCCTGACACATACCTTTTTATTAGAAATATTTCAAGAAGGAAATGAAATTGGGGTAGTTAATAATAAAAAACTGGATCCTGGGCTGAGAGGGTCAAGCGTTTTTGTAGAAGCCAGTCCCAATAACACCTATCTCATCAAAGGGATTAGCGCTTGAACAGCATTAAAGCCCATGAACTGTGATAAATTATGTCCATGTAAAGCCAGGTGAGCTCAAAGGAAGTCACAATCATCTATGTCCAAGGCCCAGCTGGATTGATACCAGGTGCAGCTTACTGATACCCTCAAGACTTTTCCTAAAGCTCTTCTTTCTGGCACCCAGGGGATGCTGCAACATCTCTGATTACTCTCTCTCACAAAATTGATTCCCCAAGAATTGATTCAACTACCAAACAGTTGGTGGCACTATTGCCACACTCCAACCTTGTATATGGATCAAACATCTGAATCCCAAGCGGAACATTACCTGGACAAGCCCCATGAGTGCCATGATTTACATGGACACTATGTAGATGGCATATTTATAGTATACATTGAATGTTAGAAGCCAGGATTGGATTTATTGGAAGAGGGTTTTATTAGAAAAAAAGTCTCATCTGGGAGATTGATATTCTTACAGGAGTTGTTGCTTTCTTTCAGTATCCCTTTAAGCTTTAGGAAGTATATGTTTAATCGGTCCAAGGTAAAGTTGGTACAATCAAATGGGCGGTGGCGGCACTTCGAAACGAGGTTCCTGGGATGACTCTGGAGAAGTCTGGGGAAATTTGGAGGTGGCCAAAACTTATCTAGAGGAAACATTGAACGAGGCCAAGGAAGTTCATCACAAGCTTTTTGAGGACTAATTTATTCTTGAGAGCACACGATTAATTGCCTTCTATCTAGTTTTTTGTCCAAGGCATGATGAAATGGCAAAAAGATAATCAAGTAGTGATAAGTGCAAACTTAGGGGTTAACATCAGGATTATAAAGTTGGAATCTGATCTTGGTAAAGCTCCCCTCAAGGGTTCCACATCACCAGAGAGTCAAGCTGGGACAGAGAAGGAGAGTTTGGAATTGAAATGCTTCATAGATTGCATTTCTAAGTTTGGTTTATTTTCTATCTTTTGTGTAAATATGACGGTCTAGTGCTTCAATATTTATGCAAGGGAAAGGAGCCGATCCAATGCACCACAAAATAACGTGTATTAACAACCCACGTATACAGAGCTAGTCATGTAGGAACACAGGTTTATTGTTAGAGGCTAACACCCTGAAGTTCATGGGCATAGACCAATATGTGCTTGGAAGAACGGAACTAGAGATTAGGAAAAATCGGAGGAGCGCTTACCGTCGTGTAGCCTTTGATAGGTATACCGATAACCAGGAATGCAATAACAAACTTGACTATGTGATTATGAAGAAAGCTGTCTTTGAAGCTGTGGGTCTGACAAAAATCCACAAAGGGAAAGGCCAGAGGGACCATCTGTAGGTAGTGAAAGGCGCTCCTGCCGAGATGGAAATAAAAGAAGTGCTTGACTTCTCTGAACCCGCCCTATACATAAGTAATGGTTTAAAGGGCAGATACCTTCTGAGCCCGGTACATCATCCAGTAGCATGCAGGGACAAGGACAGCATTGAGTGCAGCAAGAATATAGATGGTGGGATAATCAAAGCTGGTCAATGCTGAAAGCACCAAAAGAAAGACGGCGTCGAGGGCGCGGCTGATTGTATCCCAGATGCCAAATAACTTAGTCCAGTCTTTGTTGCTCTTGGAATTAAACCCCATCCTGGACTGTTGCAGGGTTGACTCATGTTTAAACCACTTCTGTGCTCTGCGTAAGTGGAATACGGATCGTGATTGGTTTAGCTTATTAGGATCAAGAATCTTGCATTTCAAATGGCTTGCTTTTACTATTCCGTCGCTTAACAGAACTTTTATAAAGACTATTGTCAGTCCACCAAATGGCTTTTGCGTCGTGGTTCATTTTGATTCGTCACAAATAGCCCATTTTGTTGTCATAAAGGGTGATTAAGCCTTTATAAGCTTGGCTACGTTATTTTCTCTTCGCCATTAGACGGAGAATTTATATATTTATATACTGTTTCTTGTGGGACGGCGAAATCTGTTTAGACAGCCTTGGCGTGGAAACCTGTTTTGTGCTTATGGTTTAGATTTTTATTCTCCATGCCGCTAGCGGAAAATTAGCAGCTCAAGCATAGAGAATCCTTGATGAACTTGTATTATTAATATATACATAACCGAGTCTGTCTATTCTTAATGTCACCTCGAGTGGGCTCAAGCCATATGGGATCAAATTGGATCGATTTTAAATATTATTTAAGGTTAAATCAAAAGCCAAGTCAAACGCTTGATTTATCTCATCCTTGCATGTATATTTGAAAGCATGAAGGTTGAATTCGGTGGAGTGTGGCCTAAATTATGGAGAGATGAAAATGCATGCCACTCGAACTTAGATAAATACTTATTCAATTACTTGATTTTTAAACTGCTATTCAACCTTGTAACCATACCAAAGTGGCTTAACTACAAAGATTACCCGACTCCAGAATGTGTGAATTAAAATTGGAAGAGAAGCAACTGATTGTTTAAGATCCTTTTATATGATTGGATGTTTAAGCTCTGCTGAGGATTGAATTGGCCAACAAAACAAGAGCTTGTCAATTCAAAGAGATGATTCAAATTATACACATAAGAAATATTTTAACTAAGAGATAGCTGGCTTTTAAACTTTTAATTTATTTATCTTCAATTAAAATAATATAATATTCCATCCGTATATATCACCTAATCCAAGTGGCTACTGATTGTTTGATAGCTAACCTTGCTTACCATTCTATCATCCTAATAATGATGTTAGTGGAGTAAACTGGCAATAATAACATTAAGTCTCATTGAAACAATTTTTATAAAGTTTAAGGTGCCTAGATATATATTTCAGATAATTAAGATCGAAATAATACTAAACATGATAGCTCTAGCGTCTCTAGTGTCAAAACAGCAGGCTCAACCCGCCAGCAAGATTCTGAGCAAGCGGGTTTGTGACCCGCAATCCAATTACCTGGCCACTCGAAGCCAGACTAGGAAGTCAACTCAAATTGTCAAATCCAATAACATGAACAGATGGTGATCCTTTATGGTGAATACCTTGTTTTGGCGCTTGTGTCATGAATGACATTTCAATACTTGTATTGAAACCCCAAGAGTTAAACCCCGGTTCCTAGGAGGCAGATCCAACCCGCCAGACCAGTCCAGGACCTGCCAATCTGTTAAAAGACTGGCTTGAATCGGTAAATTACTCCGCGTTCCACCAGCCTACTACAGAGGACCCTCCAAAGATTACTCGAGTCACACAAAGTGGACGGGAGACTGCCCGCTTGTTAAATTGCAAACCTGAGTTAATGAGTTACTCCGAGACCCGCCAGCCTCCCAGAGACAATTCCCCAAATGGTCATCAGATTGATGCCAACCTTGAGCCACCAAAGACCCAAACCTATACAGAGGTTGCAGCTTGCCTTAAGGAGGTTAAGACAAAACCTATTTTTAACCTTGCCAATGACCACCAGCAACTGCCAGTCTCCCGCCCAGAAGGGGTAGTACAATTGGACTACTCAGGTGACATAGTGAACAGTGGCTGCAAAACAAAGTGTTGCCTTTCCAATTTGCCAGAACAGGCACAACCTGGATCTGCCATCCTCAAGACCCCAAGCCAAGACCCACGTCCCGCCAGTGCCTCGTCTGCAAACCTGAACCCTGTGAAAATCAAAGAAGCAAAGTCCCAGGGTATAAAAACCCTGGCGGTACGGCAAAACCCCATCGTCATTTTCAATAATAAAGTTTTATGAACCTTTGGTTTGAAAAAATCTTACCCTATCTAGTCTTAGTGACCTTCCATCTTAATTCCAGTCAAGTAGACCACCAGGCCGCCGCCCTCCCCCAAGACCAACCTGCCAAATTGCCCCAGGCATTATACCGTCCCCCGGGAGCCCCCTTTGGACCTGTGCATTTTACTGAATACCCCCCCAACCCGGCCTATTCAGAGTACGGCTTGGAAACCATCCTCATTGCCAACCCCTTGGCAAGGACTAGAAGTACCAAGTACATAGTACACAAAGGAAAGAGGGTCAAGATCCCGCCCTTACTGTTCAAAGACAAGTACAATTATCTGCCTGCCTACTTTGTTCCTATGACTCCTTCTTTAACCCCACGACCAGACCACCCGTTGGAACTCACTGCCGCAGCCGAGACCACCTCCACCCAACTGTTTGGAGTACTCTACATTACTTTAACAGGTTTTGTAGATTCCATGGTCCCCAACTCCAGACCTTGGTCCTTACTCAGGCAATCTGTATATTATATTATCAAGTTAGCACCCATTCTATGGTGGGCCCTACCCGCCGGCTTGGCCGTACCTCACCCCAAGCTGCCCAATGCCTCTACCTACAACTGGCTTCCTGACAGCTTGACTCATTACCAGGATCAAGCCACCCCCTTCACCATCCAGCCATGTGATCAACACAATCATGTTCATGCTATCCTTGATTCACAATGACTATATAACCACTATCTCTCAATAAAGATTATTATCTAGCTTCTAAATATTTTCCCCCTTGTAACTCTGCTAAAACAGCACAGTTATGACATTGGTAGCAGAAGTAGGTTGTCCATCCTACCTTATCTTGAAAAATTCCACCAGTTGCCTGTACTTGCCGCAGCCAACAAATCCTTGACAGAATTATGTCTGGCCTCCCGCTGGACTGGACCCCATACACCCCTGGTACCAAGATACCTGATGGCTTTGTCCTGTACCAGAACATGGCGATTCCACTACCTGCCTTCAACGCCATGTCTGCACAAGGACTCTTTCAGGCTCCCTCCTCTATTCCGCAACCAACCGACAAAAAAACCATGCCCACCTACGTAGCCCAAAGACTGTGAAGTGCTAACTTGGAACCTTTTGCTGGGGCCAACAATGACAACACTGCCACATGGATCCAGTCTGCCCAGAGCAAACTGTCCCAGATGGAATGCCCACAGCAATTTTGGATTGCAGAAATCCCCATCCGCCTGACCCACGTCGCTGGCACCTGGTGTGACAAGTGGCATAAAGAACACGCTGACAAGAACTGGGATACCTTCAAGCAAGACTTCTTGGTAAGGTTTTCTTAAGGACACGGCGCTCATGATCATACACCAAGTAAAGAACCTAACCCAGACAGGCACTGTGAAGGAACTCCAACTTTGTGCACCATCTGACATGGCCTTTGACACCCCAGCTACACACCTCATGTACTATGACACCCTTAAGTTGCATGTAATGTAAACGTGAGCCTGGACCAAGTGACCAACCTACAAAGCCTGTACCGCAAAGCAGAGAAAGCGGAACAAACCTCCAACGCTCTGCACAAGGCACAGACTGGGAAACAAGAGAGACCCAAGGACTCACATTCAAGTAGGCGGGCACTCCACTTGACCACCCCCTGGAGGCAACAGGAATAACACCAACCATAAACCCATAAGCTCAAACAGGCATGGGAATGGAAACAATGGCCAGTCAAATTGTACTGATTTCCGTATCACTGCCACTCAAGGCAATCAAGATGAGGGAAAAGCCCGGGGAGAGCATTAAGCAAGCCAAGCTCTTCCCACACAACTCCTGACTTGCCCAACAATGAATACCAACCCAAGGACGTGGACCAGTGTCCAATGATCCAGGTGCCCTTGGAGGACCCAGTACTGTACACCATTGCCAGACATCCCAATAAATTGATGTCTTACACTTTCCGTTTTTGCAGTTACACAGGCTCAGCACTCCTGGACTTGGGTGCGGACCAAACCCTAGTCTGCAGCAGCTTTGTAGATAAGTTCAAGCTATCCACTAATTCTTTGCGGATTAAAAACGTGGTCCTGTCTGATGAACATCACATTGCTGTGACAAGGGAAACCACCCCCTTCTATGTCATGCTTGAGAACCTCCACTCCACCATCCAAGGTCCCATCATTGACTTCCCTAAGTTTGACATTGTACTGGGACTAGACTGGTTACAAAATAACAATCCTCACATAGACTGGGAGACCTCAGTGTTGACCATTAAGCGTGAAGGCGTCAATCACCAGATCTACCCTGACTCAGTGGACCAACTCCTATGCGGCCATGTCTTTGTACGCATCACAGAGACCCTGGACAAAAAAGGAAAACCTGAAGGCAATTGACTGGGAATCCTTCCAGTACAAGATTGTACACTTCAAAGATCACCAGGATACCTCCACAAATCAGGTCCTCAAAATTGTGGCCCGCCATCCAGAAATCTTCAAGGAAGCTCTACCCAGGCTGCCCCCTGAGAAGCACATCCAACACTCCATCCAAATCAAGGGGGCTGTTCCCAAAGCGCGCCTTATCTATAGGCTTACTCCAAACAAAGACAACATCCTACACGCCTAGCTTAAGGAGGCATTGGAGAAAAGATTTATCCACCCCTTACATTCTCCCTTTGGGGCTGCTGTATTCTTTGTGGCCAAGAAGAACGGTACCTTGCGTCTGGTCACAGACTACTGAGCCCTAAACAAAGTTACCATCAAGAATTGTTATTCACTACCACTGATTGACAATCTCTTTGAAGCCTTGGGAGGAGCCACAGTCTTCTCCAAGATTGATCTGACTGCAGGCTACAACCAGATTTGTATTAAGAAGGAAGACATCCCCAAAACAGCCTTCCACACTAAATACAGCTCATACAAATGTGTAGTGCTCAACTTTGGAACAACAAACGCCCTTTTCAGCTTTGTGACTTTCATGAACAAAGTGTTTGCGCCATACATAGGCAAGCATGCCCTAGTCTACCTAGACAACATCATTGTCTACAGCCCCTTGGTGGAACAGCACCACAAGGACCTAGAGACTGTATTTGCTACCCTGGAACAACACAAATTGTTGACCAAACCCTCCAAGTGCCAGTTCTTCCGCAAGCAATTACCCTTCCTGGGACACATAGTCTCAAAGTGTGGCATAAATCCCGACAGTCAAAAGATACAGGCCATCTGCAAGATGCTGCCACCCAAGGATAAGTTGGAACTATGCACCTTCTTGGGTATGGTAGCCTATGTACGCCGCTTCATACCTGACTATGACGTTTTGACTGCCCCCTTATCCGCCATAACAGGCACCAAATCCAAGTTTGTGTGGACCCCCCAACGTGAACTCTGTTTTAGACGCCTCAAGGAGAAGCTCACAACATCTCCTATCCTGCAATACCCCAAACATGATGAGGAATACCAAATGGAAACCGACACCTCAGATGCATCCATTGGGGGAGTACTACAAATCAAAAATAATGATAGTGACTTCCTGCCTGTAGCTTATGAATCACAAAAGTTGACAGATGACAAGTGTTGATAACCTATCCACAACAAGGAACTGCTGGCCAACGTACACTGTCTAGTCAAATGGTGTTGTTATCTAAAACAGCAGGAAGAATTCACAGCATTAACCGACCACAAGTTGTTCATATATTTCAAAACCCAAGCAAATCTATCTTGACGCCAAGCCCACTGGATGGAGTTCTTGAAGAGATTCAATATGCTCATACAGTACAAACCTGGTCCCAAGCTGGCCATGGAAGACGCCCTCTCACACCTGTATGTCCGTGCCACAAGAGGGGAAAATGGGCTTGACCCAGACTGGCCTCTCTTGGTACTAAAAACAAAGGACAAGGGCTTCCCCCTGGTACAACCAACATAAAAAAGGAAACAGTCATCAATAACAAACACCTATTTGCTGACGTGTACGGGACCCTGCAAAGAAAAATGTCGGACAGTACTACCATTCCTTATATCCCCACGCACCAGCAAGTAGACACCATACTACAATATCACAGGGACCTTGGACACACCAAGAGTCAAAACCTATATGAGTTTATTAAGCACAAGGCCTGGTGGCCAACCCTATATAGTGACGTTCAGGAAGTCCTAGACCAATGTGAGTTATGCAAAAAGTTTACCAAAAGCAAAACCCCTCCAAAGTCAGTACTACCCATCCACACACAACTACCCTTCAAGGTGTGGGCCCTCAACGTTGTTGACCCCATGCCAGGGA
>QTSX02004546.1:0-39763 GCA_014839935.2 Entomophthora muscae | reverse complement strand
GCTCCTTCAGTTTATCACAGTCAGATTCTTTTGGAATAATCAAGGGAATGGCGGGTGCAGTATATTCCATTACTGGCCCGCCTTTGCTTTTCCCTGATTTTTATCCTTGGTTTCTACTATAACATTGACACTAGGAGGTTTGCCTTTTGACTGACATTGACTTGCCCAGTGCCCCTTCTTGTTGCACTTCTGGCAGGCAATGTTGGAGTTGTAAGGTTTCACCTCTCCAGTGGTTTTTGTAGTAGCATCCTTCTCCCCTTCAGACGGCTTGGCAGATCTGTTGCGGTCTCAATTTCTTCTGCAATTTTCAGAACCATTGCAATTGGCCATTCCTTTGTTGGGAGCGTCAAATTGGGAACTAAGCCAACCTAGATAACTGGTCATCTTCTGAGTGTTGTTGGCCTGGGCTAGTACCGGGAACATCACGTTGGAGAGCTCTCTGTAAGGCTGAAGAGCTCTGCTCATTGTGATACGGCAGTCCAAATTGGTGAGTACTCCTGCCCCCAAAAGTACCTGGGCTTTGTGATAGAAGCAGTCAGCAAAATCTTGTACACTTTCATATTTTTTGAAGGCAATATTGCTGAATTTGGCCTTTCTTGCCTGTAGCTTGGTTTCACTTCCAAACTCTTTGATCACTGCAATCTTGGCATCCTTGTAAGACCATTCTTCTGTTGGGAGGCAAGGCATGATCACATCTACACTGGCGGGGTCCAAAGTGTTGATTAGGGCCGTGGCCTTCATGTGATCTGAGGCCCCACGCATAGACATCTCAAAGAGGCAAATAAAGGTCTTGATATTACCCTTTTGGTCAAAGGTTGGCAAGTTCAACCACTTGAACTTGTGGTCGGGGATGGTCAATTCTTCACGTGACTCTACTACTGGCTTGACGGGACAGAGACCAGTAAGTGGAGTAAGTGGCGGCAGGGCGGCAACTCCTATGGGGACACAGCGGGTCCTACAACTATCATTGGTACCATGATCTGAAGTAAAGTCAAAGAATTCAGGAGATAGCGCTTTTGCTGCTCAGGAGAAGAGGTTGGCACTGGGCTACTCTTATCTTCTACAGACAAGCTGCTAGCGGATAACATTGCCTGTTCCAATCTGTTCAGCCTGGCTGATACGTTAGCCTCAAAGTCCTTTCTGGCAGTGTCATTTGATTGCACCTGCTCCAAGAGATTGCTATGGTTCCCTTTCATAAGCAAGTTGGTTGAAGCCAGTAGGTCCAGACGCTTGCTTTAAGCATCCAACTTGTGTTCAAGGGCGGCAACCTGTGAGCAGCTATCTTCCAAATCCTGGTATAACTGATTTGACAGGGCGCAGACAGTCTCTATAGTTTCCCAAACATCATGCTTGTTATTGATGTATGCTTTGTGTTCAAGGCAGCAAGCGTGCTGCTCTTGGGACTGATCCAAGGCAGGAGAAGCCAACTTCTCCTTCATAAGGTTCACCTTCTTGACCAATTTATTTACCCAGGAGATGATCTTGTTCTGGCGCTCCTTGTTCCGGGCGCTGTTTTCCGAGACCATACTGTGCAGCTTGTCTTGTCGGTCTGCCATTTTGTCCACACTAGACTGGCAGGCCAGGAAGCGTACCTTTTCTGCCAAGTTGACGCTGTGACAGGTCACATCTGAAGCCCATTGAGGGGTCAGACCGTGGGAATTGAGAATCCCAGCCACCACTTGCATTACCTGGTTATTGAACTGTGAAACTATCTTGTCCACTTGATAATGGGCGGAAGAAGCAGCTTCATTGATGCTACCCACAGCCTGTTGCACAGTGTGGAAGCTAGAGTTCAGCTTGTGAACCAGGGCGGCGTGAGCATGTTGGATTTTGATTCTAAAACGACCCATCTCTTCAAGGTCAAGATTTTGGCAGGCCACCAAGCGCTGGGCATGCTTGATGGCGGGGTGTACAAAGTACAACAGAACATCAGTTATTCTGTCAACTCCTTCTCTTTTCAGAAGGAGGCCTAGCTGTGTACTATTAGCCTCTTGGTAACTTCTGAAGGTGGACCACAAATGCTTGGAGGACCTTGCCGTTGTGAACAGAGTATAGTCATTATCCTGTTGTTTGTCACCCATGGATTTATAGCCTTGCATCAAGGCGTCCATGAGTGACTGCACGTCCTTGATTGTGTAGGTCATTGGTTTGTGTTGTACCATTGTACCAGTGACGTCAAGGTTGATCTTGTCTACTGGTACTTCTGGTACTTGATACGGAGCAATCTCCAAGTGGAGGGATGCATCCCGTTCCGCATCACTGGTTTCCATGTAGCCCCCCATACTTATCAACAAAGCTGGGATGGTGGAGCAAAGACTTGCCAACAACAGACAGCGCAGGTAACTCATTATTATAGTGAGCACCACTGTCAGAACTTTTGGTTCTGCTCTCAAACCTGGAGGTCTGATAAAGGTTTGCTTTGTTGAGAATAGAGGTTTATTTGTTGTTAAGGTTGATATTAGCTTGTATGGCAACAAGCGTTACTTGCAACGTCTGGTTTTTACTTAGCACTAGCTCTGATTAAGTGAACCAATCATCTCCGTGAACTAGTAGCCAACTGCTGGCTAGCTAGCCCTGGAAGTGGCCCAGGTAGACAGAAAGGATACCAATCTGTGGAAGATGTCAATTTAGCCTTCCGTTAAAACCACCCCAAAAAGGGCTGGGCCCCCTGCCGTGTCGCCCTAATGCTACTTCAGTCTCCTTTAGTGTCGTGAGCTAACTTGGATAAAACGCAGACAGGCGGGCCACCTTAAAGCCAGTCTACTAGAATAAAAGACTGATGATTCCTTATTGACTTGATGATTGATCCAAGTCCTACTTCCTTAATGTGATCCTCTCTTAAGTTCTATTAGTGGAGAGCAAAAGATGATACTGTTGTCATACAGTATAATTATCTATAATAAAATATAGAGATAACTATGAACCTATATTTAGAAGTAGGAAGACCCGTCCCAAATCCTTCGGGCCTTGGGCCCTGTCAGACTTGCTACTTCTGATGACAACAAAATATTCTGGGCCAAAGGTTACGCCAAAGTCACAGGCTCTCTGTACTTTCCTAATGTTAGAAGACTTAGGATATCATCTGGTGGATGATAAAATACCACAGTCCGCAGATTTTCTGACAGTAGGTTATTTGTAATCCAAGACTATAACCCAATTACAAGCCTGACTTTTGTACCACAAATACTATTGGCTAGAAATTGTATAGGCTCCACCAAAAATTTGAGCTGCCACTCTTAGATAACCTTCCTGCTTTGCCCGGCAAATCAAGTTGGGATTTGGCCCCATATTCACTTAAACCTATCCAAATATATTATCTTTAACATTGTATCTAAACCCTTCTGCTGTAAGGCTCAACCAAATATTATAGAGCTCTTGTGAAGATGCCATTATATAACCAGTGCCTTTTTAACAGAAGATATGTTGAACCCTGAACCCACATCTACCCTGTCAGGGCACAGTGCAATTTTCTAGAAGGCAGCCTTCATAGAAATCATGCACCTTATCTTAAAGTACCCCCTTCAACTCCAACACTGTTTTTTATAACATAAATATGATATTATGACTTCATTTTTAATATTTAAAATTTTAATTTTCAGTTTAAATTAATGAAAATGATGTCATAAAATCAGATTTTGTTTCAAGAAAAACTGGTATCAGAATTGAAGTGGATAGCTTTCTTAAAGGCTAGGGTTAGGGCTGCAGTAGATTAAAAACGTGGCAATTATGGCATTTGCTGTAATTGTTGCCTCCAAGCTGTCTATTTTTTGTTCTTTAAACTCCCTGATGTCAGGGAAATCCAATTTTTTTAAAAAATGGTTGCAGAAGGCTTTCTTTTTTATGGGAAAGCCATTATATATATTAAGAATATCTTATTGTTGAATTGGAATCAAAATGTGAACTCATACATTTTATGATTTTAAAATTTGGAAGCAAAAATTAATCTATTTTCATTTCAAAAAAGACCCAAAAAAACATCCTCCCGTGGATGTGTACGGCTACAATCCCAGAAAAGTTGTAGCCAAGAAAGATTTCCAGAACCATTTCCAGATCTCAACCAGCTGGCTGCTTTTTTATAAAGCAGCCACTGTTCCAGATCCGCTGTAGCCCTACTAGGGATGTGGCAAACAAAGATGCAACAATTACAGTAATCAATGCAATTGCTGCACTCTGAATTGACCAATTTCAGGAACCAGATTCCCTTAGCCAGGGAGATAAAAATCTTTAATGCGGAATTTGAAAAGATAAAGGTCCCTTCTCTCTGGTTTATGGTGCCACTTATTGACATCTGGTGAAACATTCAGGCTGCAGCCAAGGGAGTGAGACAAAACATACAATAAATTAAGAGGATGATCCCTGAACAAGATTGGGAACAGATCCTGCTTCAGTGACAGGATCCAGGGCTCCAGATCCAGAAAAATTGGTGGCTCATACATTTCCAGATTTGCTTTCAGATCTTCAATGGATGGTGACTTTATTAAAAAGCCATGATTGTTTTAGATCCATCACAACCACATCAAAGGTCAACAGAAGCCACCCAGAGATGGAAGACATGTTATTGGACAGTTTATTATATTAGCAGGACCTGGCTTGGGCCTTTTAAATAGTGAGAAAGTCTGGATCTCAAAAGGTGTGAACTTTCTAAGGTGGATGCAACCCTCACCTTAATAACTACTAGGTGGTTACCCATCCAAAGACTGACATATGGTTAGATCTAGCATATCAATTCAAGATAATTCTTATTTTTAGGCAGAGATTGACATCAGGAGATCCTGATACATCAGGGTTGCTGTTGCATGGTGATTGGTTATTAAACTAATCATCACTTATAAAGATGTCATGATAATCCATTAGACTTTGGGGACAATATAATAACTAGATTCCACACACTGTTACAGAAGTAACAATTTTGAATCCCATTACAGGATTCAAACCCGCTTCCAGCCATCAAACAAGGGGTCAGGTAGCAGGAACCACTCCTGCCCTGGCAGTAGCCAAGGGCCCTGTCCTGAGCCCCAGAAGCTATGCCCAAGCCTTGGTGGGTTTAATTGGGCCTGGGAAAGCTAAATTTAGCTGCCCAGAACTACCAGTTCAAGCCCACCCTCCATTTAGTAATTTGGGGTTCCCAATTAGGAACCCCTTTTTAATCAAGTTATTTTGCCTCAGGAATGCCTGTCAAGCCAGTCCCCAAATGGTAATCAAATTGGAAAAGACCCTATGACACATGTAGCCAAACCTGCCAGAACCAATGACCAGTAAGGCAAAGCTAGACCACCAGCAAGCTAAGCAACTGTTCCTAAAGACCCCAAAAATGATGATGAAGCAGCCATCCAACCAGAAGATTTGAGATGCCAAGACTTGTCACCCAGATAGCACCATAAGAATGCCCAGAGGCGCCTGCATGTGAATGAGTATACAAGCCAGAAGCACCAGAAAGATTCTGTATTGCTACTCTTACCAATAAAGTTGTTATGAACCTTTGGATCACCAATTTTGCAACATATTTGATTACTCCCTCTCAGGGAATTAACACCCCAAGTAGATCACCAAATGGCTCACCAACCAACCAGTAAGCCGGTGGCACTACTATCAGTTGACTATCTATTATGGGGATCAAACAATCTTGATCCTAAATGGAACACAACTTGAATAAGCCTTATGATTTAAGAGAACATTACTCAGATAAGCCCCATGACCTCCATGATGTACATGGACTGTCAGGCACCCACCCACTAGGGATTAAACTCCCTAGGTGATGAATGGTTGCAGAGGTATTCAATCCCGTTACCAGGGATCCCACAGGCAAGGAGAACATCCCTAGATGGAATAACTCTCCAAGGAGACGGTACCTACCTAGCAGGGGATTAAAACACCCCAAGAAGAAGTACACTCCTAGATAACACAATAGAAAGGCTGAAGCCAACAGACAGAAAACTTGAGGCTTGGAACCCTGGGTGGTAGAACCATAAACCTTGGTTTCTTCCTGGACAGGAGGGTTGTTTGAGAGCGGAGTTGCAGTATACCAGACGCCCGGAATCACACAACACCAGGAGCTGTCAAGGAATTGGGACTCAGGTGTTGTACCTGAATCAGCGCGTGATCTTATAGAAATGCTGATGAACACCGTTGTAGTCAGGACTATCCAGAGTAACCATCTAAACCCAAGCAACTCCATACAAGGAGTCTTGGGTAATTTCATGGTTTGGAAATTTAGCGGTTTAAGTCAAATAAAAGATAAGCAAAACAATCACTTGGATGGATATAGACTTTATTGATTGAACAAATTCTGAAATAGAATCTACCAGCTTTTTATAGCATGGTAGCAGAAAATTATATAGAAGAGGAGGTTAGGAAATTTGGGGATGAAATGTGGAGATTTGACAGTTAGGATCTTCAAACTGGAGAGAGTAAATGAATTCCTTTCTGTTTTTAAACTTCTCAGAACAAATTATCATATTTTCTTTAACCTATTCTAAGTCATAGCTAGGATAGTCTATGATAACCCCGCATAAGGTGGGGACCAGGAGTTTGGCTGGGCATCAATATAGCAGGAGCAGCAGCCAACAGACCCAAAATACTAAAGATGATGTCTCCCGCTTCATCAACATTGCCAACGTCACCTAGCGCAACTCCTAGGCAGTTTGGATTGGCGTTGTCAAACAGTGATTGGTTTGAGAGCTGTCTGGAAGGCAATGATTGGCTCAAATCTGTATTAACACTAAAGACAAACCGGGTTCAAAACCTGCTAATGAAAACAATGGCTCAGAAGCCACTTCCAGGTCTAAAACATAAGGTAATAAAGCACAGGCGCTACTTACTAACCCATTCCCTTTAGCAGAATTAAAGGCAGATGCAGAGGGGCCCAAATCTCTCTCTTTAATGAAGAGAAAATTGTTGTCAAGAATTTCTGAAACAACATTCATGATATGGACAGTAAGTGGCTTTCCAATATACTATATAACACTGTATAATAATAACCAATAAAGTATCATTCTCTTCTTAATTTCCCCCTTTATCTTGTTTATTATACTTCCCAGAAGTATACACACAACACCAATCTGATTCCTTACATATTTTTTTGATACTCTTCCATCTGCAATCACCTAAGCACCATTACTCAACCTCAGAGATTGGAAGCCAAGTGTCAGTTGACAAAACATAAACATTTGACTACTACTGCTCTCCTGACGCTCTGTTTGGCCCTGTGCACTTCACTGAGTATCCCCACAACCCTGACCACAAACACTCAAGCTTGGAAGTTTTGAAGTGGTACACTTTCCTAGACGCTCCCAAGGATCCATATCAAACAATATTTGACGGCAGAGAAATCACTATATACCCTTTTGTGAGAGAGGGGGGCTAAACTAACTAAGTTTGGCTCCCATCCTGGTGTAACAAACCACCAGGATGCCATCCAGTGCAGAACTGGGATGGCCGCTTGGAGGGGGGACCACAGGGAAGACACCAGGGACAGCTGAGGGAAGTAGGCATTCAAACCCATCAGTATCAGGCCGGTGAGCAACCAGGGAGTGCAGGAAAGAGCGGGAGAGGACACCTTGGAGGGCCTGGGGGGTACTGCATGCCTCTGGACCACGTTGGGGAGGGGAGGCATGGGAGGCACTACTTCTTCAGAAACAGGTGAAGTAAGGTCCACAGTGTCCAAGTCCAAATCATCACACATCAGGCTCTTGACCACAGCCTCTCCAGAAAAGAGAAGACTGCTGGGGAGGTCCCAGAGACTGGCAGGGTCTCTACCTACCAGACAGGCTGACAAAGAGATTTCCCCCCATAAATCAGGGGAGGTGGACCACAGAAGCAGCAAGAACGGAGCCAAGGAAAATACCACAAATTTGAGAGCTGGGAGGATATAGGAATGTTCCTCACAAAATTTGGAGTAGGACAGTATATTTTTCAGATAAAAATAAGGCAGAACAAGGGCTGATAGGGTATACTTATCAAAATAGACCCAAACTGTAGCAGAACGGGTCCAGAGGGCTTTACAATGATTGCAAGAGGTTTGGGAAGAACGGCAAGCAAGAGCAGGTTTGAAATCAATGATTTTAATAGAAAATTCAAAATAATAATAGGTATTATAAGGAAAATCAATTGAAAATTTGAGTTTTTGAACTCTGTTTTGAAAGCGAGAAGGGGAAGGCAACTACTAGATGAACTAATGCTAGTATAATGAACCAGAAGAGAAACTGGGTTTGAAACCAGCTGGCAGAAGGTAAGCTTGGAAAAGAAACTAACACCCTAATCTTTAGGCTATAGGAACTCAAAACTGGGTTCCAAATAAACACAAATATAAAATAAAGTGCAGAATAGCTCCAAACTTTAATATTATTGGAAATAGACAAGCAGGGGACTAGAAGTCCCCTTGCTTGCATAAAAGGAATGGGCTGCAAATAAGTTGGGTCACATGATAGTGGAACCAAATCTAATTGGCTGAAGGCAAAACTTTGCTAGGCAGGGGCAGGGGGACTGGAGGGTTTCATTCCAATTTCCGCGGTCAGATTTGATTGGCTGGAAGAGGCACTGGTCATTTGGAATTCACTTGTGTTGCTCAGTGCCAATGTGATGGCCTCTGATTGGCCAGCTCTAATGGTTTTTAGAAGTGGGCAATACCAAGCATATAAGTTGTCCAAATTAAACAGTGTTTCTTCCCAGGAGAGAGCAACCAAAGACAGATGTTCCACAGGGTAGGCCAGCACAAACCTCTCATCTACTGTGTGAGCTAAATCATTTAAAGAATTAAGGGGTTTGGCGGGCGTTTTAGAACCTTTCTTGGTACAACAAGGGAAAATTGAGTGATACAAAGCCAGAGGTGGCAGTGAATTTACACCTTTGATCTTCATTAGAAAATACAATAATCCTGCCGCATACTTGGTCCCAATGGAACCACCCCTGACACCCAAACCAACCATCTCAACACCCTCACTTCTTATACCACTGGCCAAAGTAGTCAATTCTTGGGAGTGCCAGGTATAGCACTCACAGGTTCAATTGATTCTGCCTTGCTGGCGGCTGGACCCTGGGCCATGGCTGGGAAGGCCCTCTCCTACCTGGTAAAGCTAGGTCCCATCATCTGGTAGGTCATGCCAGTACCTGCATCCGCTCCTCCCTCACCTGAAGGAGTATCACAGTACTCCTGGTATCCTGACATACACCAGATGATGAATAGGTTAAGTGATTGTCTCTAGGCTGTATAATTGGCCAGTATTAATTTTGGTCCTAAGATCAGAAGTTAATACAGGCTGGGATTAAAGTGGAAACAACTTGAGACAGAGGATCTTGGCGCATTGTGGTGGAAATCAAATATCCCTATTTCTATATAACTCTTTCATTTTATAACAGATAAAGGATCAATTATTATCATATACAACTTTTATTATATGTACTAGATATTTGACTGAATGTCTCAACTTAGTCTTTAGTAAAGAGTATAGCTGTAATAAAAAGTTAAGCAACATAGTAATCAAACCAACTCTTAGCCCAATTGTGACATCTGAGGCTCTTTCAATGCAATTGAACAACTGGGCGTGTTGCCCTGGAGGGGGCCTTTATTTTTCCCAGGGAGGTAGTGGAGATGAACTCCTACAGGCCTTCCTTTATTGCTTCCATGACAACCCAGAAGGGTTGTTCTCTGAAGTTGATATATTGACTGAAGCACAAGACAGAATCCCAGGCAACATAATTGCCTTCAGCCAGTACATGGCAGACATGCAGCACCCGCTGCTGATTGAGGATCACACCTCACTGCCTTTTAATGTCCCAGCTCCCTTGGAAGTAAACAAGAATGTGGACCCCGCCTAGGATCAGCTGAACCAAGCCATGGTCAGCATAGATCAAGATTCTAAGCAGAATGGAGAGATTCACAAAAAGATGGCTGTGTTCCCTTCATATGGAACTAACACAAAAGAGAAGTTTTGCAACTTCACTGAGATCACCCCAACTAGTTGTGCCTTCAAATAAAAACAATTGTCCAGGAAAAGGAGTACATACAGCTTTGCTCACCCCGCCATCTTTCATAACTGCCTCCATCTTGGCTATCAATTGTCCTTGATATCTCATCAGGGAAATTTGATTAACAGCCAACAGGCATTCCTATGAGGGGTATTTGAGGAACTCTCCACCAAATTCATTGTTATCAGTCACCAGATGGGTGTTATTGTGAACAACCATAAGCACAGAGCATCCTGGACCGCCCAGCTAAAGAAAGACTTATCAATTATGTAACCTCAATGATGGTATTGGTCCTGGACAACAAAGGGCTGGATAACAACTGGTTGGACACTGTTAACCACCACTTAAAAGGAGAAGAATAATTTTTTGGCTCCTGTGTGAAGAATTAGAGCCACTTTGTTGCTCTATAAAAACCACTGAGGACAAACCTAGACAACCCAATGGGAATGAAGACTCTACCATGATCCAAAGAGACATGATGGAACTCTCTGAACATCTTGGAGAACTGGATAAGGATCTTTGTCAGGCACTAACAGACTGCTCTCACTTCTACACAGAGATTGAAAAAATGAACAAATACATCACCCAGAATCACAATCATACAGAATCTAACCACAAAACCATGAAGGACCTGAACAAGAAGCTAAATTTTCAACAATAAGAATTTGGAAAGCAACTGGACGTCCATAAACACAGAATTAAAATCCTAGAAGATGGTCTAAAGACCTCTGCTAGAGCCATAAAGAGTCTTAATGAGGTTGTCAATACACAAGAGACCAGTTTACAGCTCTTGCAAGCTCAGGTTAAGAAGTTTTTTTCAAGTCAATGCCCTTGCAAGAAGCAAGGCCCAGAGATCTGCAAACCAATCACCTGACAATCTAGTATAGTCTAATTGATCATCCAAGCCTTCTCAGAGGATGTACACTCCTTTCATAACTATGAAAGTGACAAAGAGAGCATAGGTCACACTTCTTGAAATGTCTACGTTACAGGTCCAGTGCTTGACAGCAGCAAGACCCCTTGCTGGGCCAGCTAACAGTGTTTTTTTCTTTTCAGAACTCAGACGCTAGACAAGCTGCCTTGGAGGCAAAATTCCACAGCTTGAAAAACAGAACAACTTTCCCTCCACCCCACAGTTGTTTTGATACAAGCATTCTGCATGTGGTATAGAATTTTGAGCGCACCAACTTGTCAAAGTTTGATAAAAAATCTAATGTCCACATGTTCCTGTACCTATAATGCAACTCTATGTATTGAGCTGATAACACTAAAAAATGTGGCCATTTTTAATTGTCTGGACTCTGAAACCCACACAATTATCATGTCATGTCTTTTATAGCATGGATGAGCCTATGAAAACTTCTCTCAGGCCTTGATAACAGAATTTGGTAGCAAAGAAGCCCTCTTCTGCAGAAAGAAGGAATTTACAGAAGGGAAAATAAAGAAAAAAAGAGACACTAATGGAGTTCTCAGAACGCTTCTAATTGGAGGCCCAAACACTGATATCTATGGGGGAAGCCATCTTTGCAGACATCAAAGGAGTGCTATTAAACTACATCTGCCCTAATAAAGAATGGTATATTTCCCTGAAATCAGGAATCTATGGGGCAAGAACTGTACCAGAACTGATGCACCATTTGGGCTTGTTCAAAGAACAGTTATAGGACCCTTTCCCAGAATACAAGCACAATCCAGTTGTGAACAACAAGTCCAAGTTAAACAAAAAGAAAATCCTTAAAAAGATGCAGAGCAGCTCCACTTCCAACACAATTAGTACAGTTTGTACTTGCAAAAAGTGTTGTCAACCAGGACATCTTTTGTGTAAGTGTAAACTTACAAAGACTAGTACTTGCCATGTTGATAATGAGGGCAGTAAGGAAGAAGAGGAGGACATTCAAGAAGACAGCAAAAGTGAAGAGGAGGGGGAAAACTGTTAAGTAGTCATGTTGAGGAGAAACCCCTGACTGATAATTGTAATAACCCCTCTCCACCTCCTTATCCAGACCCCAACCTGCAAATTCTGGTCACAGAAGATTCCCTCCTAGTGAAACAAGACGCCTGCTCCAAGCGCTACCTGCCTGATGAAGAGGAAGTGAACAAAGACCTCTTGTACCAAGTCCTAGCTGTGAACGCCATCACAAGAAGACATACCATCCAAACAGAAAGTCTACCTTCCTAAGATGCAGCGGACACAGTTTTTATACCCTATGCAGAGCAGCTGTCCTTACCCTTCAGTAAAGTTATTCATGAGAGAAATAGTGTAAAGAAGCTCATACAGATTCTTTGCTTGGTTTGAGTCTCTATCACATTGGATACCCTAAAGACATTGAAACCTGAACTCACCTCCACACTTGAAATCCTTTTCTCATTTCAAGGGGCTAGATGTACATAAAGTAACCAAATTTTGTCTCCTATCTATGGGAAAAGACACTACTATACATAAATTAAGCTAGTAGTCCATAAACTAAGAGTACATGCTATATTAGACTCTGACATCCTAGGGAACATTGTCTCAACCATAATAGTTAAAAATAAAAACTAGCATCTGATCTTGAAAATGATGAAAAATTTGATACTGTTGGCCAAGATAAGACTAAGACTATGTGCACCTACTCTTCCCTCCCTCTTTGGTTTGGAAAGCTAGTAGTAACAGCCCCCCAATAGTCCTACAAAACAAAAGCTATAGCATAATAATATGAACTGACTTTATGACAACATACAGTACTATCATAAACCATAAGGATAGCACCTTCAGCATTCTGGGGCATTCAATCCCTATGTTTTATCACAGTGATGGTCCAAAAAATCTGCCACCAAGAAAGCTTATCATATTAACATCTTGTACTCTGACAGTGAACTTATTATTGCTTACACCTTACACCAGCTGTTGTAAATTGCACTATCAATACTATTTCAATATGGCCTGCAAATTGTGATGCTTTTGATGACTTGGTTGGGTTTGCTTTTGAATTAAATAGTTGTCACCTTTCTGAAAATAGGTTGACATCAATATCCACTCTTTCTGGATTGTGCTACCTACACTATTCTGATCCTGGTAAAAGTTCATCCCAGTCAACCTCATCAGCCATACTGTCTACCTATTGTCATATTTTTGGCTTTGGACATCTTTAGGGTTAATGTATGGGTGTGCTTGCTTGTATAGTATGGGTTTAGGCTTCAACATAAATTAATACAAATCTTGAAAAACTCTGAAGTCTTTACCTTTAAATCTAAGATAACAACTAAGTAGAGTGTAAAAGCAAGTAGGTAATGTGTAAAAGTATATGTTTATTTTGAGAAAAAAGGGAAGTTATATACTAATTTAGCTGTACTATGGATGCAGAAGTGTTATTAAAACCTGCACTATTGTTTGGAACATTACAGCATTTTCTTGGATCCACCAGGCTCTTACATCTGCATTCCTTCCTTTTAGAGATGATCCAGACAATCCAACAAGAAAGAGTAAGTGCACTTTACTCCAGAGTGGACTGCAGTTGCTGCTACCCATTACAGCAGTTGTTAGCAATCCATGAATCTAATCTATTTGGATGTAAAAGAGCGGCCAGAACAACTTATCATCTGAGCTACAATCAGGAATGCAAATCTGTTGGGTCCAGAGGATTTGAGTGCAAACCATAATAGCCTTGATCACCGGGATTAATTGATAAGCTTGACCATTCTAATATGTACCTAATTTACAACACCTATTGAACAATATAAATTATCACTCTACTATTTAAGTAGAATCTTTTCCCCAATAAAATTAAGTTTATCCACATTTGTGTTGGCTTTTATAATCTTCAACCTTTTTTCCTTTCTTTTTTATCAAAAGAAAACTCTCTTCACTTTTCCCAAGAAATTAAGATATGTCCCCTTAATTTTGCCCTAAAGGCTAACCCAAGGCTAGCTTCAAGCCTCAAACCTTTTGTAATAAAGGTTTTTTACTGTTTTCTCTTGGATGTTGTCCCCAAGAGCCAAACACAACAAAATAATGCTCACTACAGGGGCTTCTAGCCCCTTAGTTACTTTTCCCCCATGTGTTATCTAGTTTTTCTATATAAGATAGGGGTGTCAAACTAACTAATTTTGGCTCTCATCCCAGGGGAAAGATCTACCAAGATACCACCCAGTGCAACACTGGAATGGCCGCTCAAACAGGAGTCCAGAGAGAGGATGTGGGGGACAGTTGAGGGAAGTAGGAGTTGAACCCCATCAAAGCCATCCCTGCAAGCAGCCAAGGGGTGCACTGAGTACTTGGGCTTCAAGAACCCGGTGCAGGCTGAGAAACGGGTTGGGGTTATTCCACTGAGAGCACAGGTGAGGGAGAGTCCTCTTCACGCAAAAGTCCAGGCAACAAGTCAAGGAGAGACGGATCCAAATTGTCACAGGTAAGACTCTTTGTCAAGTGTTCATCAGAGATGTAGAGGTCTTGTGCTCTGCTGGGAATGTCATCCACAAGATAAAAAAGATGGGATGAATTTATGCTCACTCCAAGCACAGAGGAAATCTTTCCCCAGAGATCAGGGGAAGTGGACCAGATAAAGAGTAGAACTGGGAACAAGGTGAAGACAATAAACTTAAAAATTGAAATCAAAATTTTTGAAGAGAGAAAAATGTAGGTTTTTTCCTGAACCAAGTGAAAAACAAGCCAGAAAATTATTCTAGTGGAAAGAGGGAAAATTTCTGTTAGTATTGACAAAGAGAGAAATTAAGAACCTTAAACTAAGATTTTTAGTCCAAAAGAAGCCAACAGCAGAAGAAGCAAAGTACTGGAGACCAGGTGATAGCAAAAGCAATACAAAAACCAAATTGTAGTAGGTAAAAATAGGTTTTCAAATACTAACACTAGTTGTTTGAATTAAAAAGCAAAAGAAAAAGAAGTAAGCTTTAGTGTATATACTAACACTAACTCTAGGGGCTTCAGGAAGGACAACAGTATCCAGAAGATGACAACAAAGGTAAGGGATGATAGTCACCTTTACTAACAAAAGTTTTAAGAGATTTGAGGACCAAAAGGAGACCTCAAACAAGGAAAAGCTTATAAAACAGGAAAGGGTTTAAAGTTATAAAACTTTATTGAATAGAATGAGCAAGCAGGGGACTGAAAGTCCCCTGTCTTGCTATAAGGGTAGGATTTTAAAATTCAAAGGTCACCTGACCCAAGGCGCGGATTTGATTGGCCATAGGAGAAATTTTCCAGGGGAGAATCCAGTGAGTTGGGAGGTCCACCAATAATTTCCAACTTCATTTCTAATTGGCTAGTGCCTTTGGAATGGATCAGGGCAACATTTAATCCTGTTAGAGTGGAATCACTTGATTTAATAGAAGCACGACCTGATTGGTTCCCCTTCATTTGTTTTAAGTGAGGACAAAACCAAGCCAACAGGTAGTCCAAATTGATCAGGTATTTCTCTCACGTAGGAATACAAAACAAATCATTAGTAGTTGCCACCTGGGAAGGATATGTCAATACAAATCTCTTGTCAATTGTGTGGGCTAAATTCTCAAGGGAATTAAGGGGCTTGAATGGCTTATGAGCAGATTTCTTATTATGGTGCAGAAAGATTGTCCTATCCAAGTCTAAAGGGGGAAGTGACTTTACATTCTACCATTGTTACTGAAGTACCTGAGTCCCCTAAGGCTTTGAGTCCTCCCCTTGAGGAGGATATTACTGACTCTTCCAAAAAGCATATGATAATGGTGTTATTGCCTGGGCCCTTGTGGGCCCCCTCCCCACTTTCTCAATTGATTTCAAACAAGCTTATGCCGCTGCTTGCTCCCTTCTCTACACTGGTATGATAGCCATGTATACTATTATCATGTTCTGAGGCGCAGCACAGACACATAACAGGAAATCCTAACCTTAGGATTGGATTTGTACTAAGACTGAGTTAGTTGGCAGGGAAGGTGAAGCAATTATCTTGTGGCCCTGAATAATAAATCTCTACTAGAAGCGGCTAGAGAGAGGCACCAAAGTACTTGAAAACACAAAGACAGAAATTTGAATAGAAATTAATTTTATTGGTGGTGTAAAAAGGATTAAATACTGCTTGTGGTTACCACAAAACAATACAAGGACAGTAGGATCACTTGTCACAGGCATGAGTGGGGCAAGTGAGTTGCTCAAAATTAGAAAAATGAACAGTGCAGTTTCCATATTTGGAAATAGACCCATTTTGAGGGGCAAAAGCAAAAGCAAGGGATTTTTCCTCAAAATAACCCAACAAAGACAAAATCAAAAGTGCATGAATAGTGGCATTCACAAAAAATATCACTGGCATCTTTCCTGGCTACACTTTCAAAGACTTGTACTCCTTCATGCTGGACTTTAGTCTCCCACCTAGTTTGATGAAATTGCTGGATACCATTGGTGTGCTGGCAAAACAGTTCATCTAGCCCGCCTTGGTCCACCATCAAATAGCACTGGGGTATTAAAATAAGATCCTGTCTTTGGTGGCTTCCACAGTGACCAACAATCCTGCAAAAAATGTGGCATATCAAGAATGGTCCCACAGTCTCCTTGCTTGCATATTCAATAATCAGTGTGACTTGCTGGCTTCTCAAGAATATATAACCTCATCTCTGAACACACTTTGTTCCTCTCTCCCTGGGTATTTCAGAGAGTGATTATGTGAGCTGGATGACAATCATGCTGTCTGGCAGGAGCAAATTGAAGCCGCCCTCTTAAGGTATCAACAAGATTTTAAGACATTGATAGATAAGCTCAACCAATTCCAGGAACACACTAATTCACAATTGGAGTTGATTGGGTCTTGTGAAAATGATTAGGTTCATAAGTTACAGCAACAATATAATGTGGACAAGGCCACCTTGAGCAGTACAATGCACCATGTCCAAACATATGTTAATGAGAAAGTGGCTTCTGTGGCTGAGGTGCCCCATATACCTCCCCTGAGAGACCAACTGCATCTGAGGCTAAGATACGGGAGACTATTGCTGATCTCAAGGCCATCACTTGTTGTCAGCCTGCTGTGGCCAATCTACCTACCTTTGAACCTGTTTAGATCCTTATATCACTACTTTGACTGATCAAGTAGCTACGTTAAGGGGTGAGATTGCCTACCTGCGCCAACAACACTCATACCAAGAATGCTCTTCTTTAAAGCCTGCTGATAAAGAGAATGATGAATATGACAAGTTACAGGGCCCTGAAGATCAAGGGTGCTGCCCAGGCCTAGAATGGCAGCCACACATTAACTGCGCTCTTGCTTTGGATAACTTGGCTATGGTAACCAATGATGTTGCAGACAGACAAGACGCCTTAGAAAAAGAGGTTTGAAATTTTGCCTGGATATTAGAAATCATAAACAAGAATATCTCCCTCTTGGTGTCTCAAGCTACAGCTATGATCACCAGGGTCAATGGGATTGCGGGCACGTTGACTGTCTAACAGATACAAGTTGATGAGATTATGTCTATGATAACTACTGCCAGAGACATTAGAGGCCAAAATAGCTCCACCCTAGACACCTTGGAAGATAGCCTACGACTCTTATGGGCTAGACAACCAGCTGCAGAATCTGAGTTTGAAGGAAACCCTTACATTAATGTTCTTAACCAGGGTGTTAAAAGCCAATCCACTTTGTTGTCTATTGATCCCAAATATAAACCCTCATTCAAGCAGATATTTGACCCCAAGACCTCCAAAATTGTTGATTTCCTGACAATCTATGAGAAAGCCATGCAGAGGGCTACTGACAACCTTAAAAAGAAGAATATTCTTACCTGCTTGAATCCCAATTGCAAAGAGGTGACAGTCCCCAAGCTCCCATCCATAGTCACCTGGGAGGATATGAAATGTCTCCTCATTAAGGAGTTTGGAGGCAACCTCAGCCTGGAGGTTAAGAAGGATACCTTCATGCATATTGCCTTCAAACCTAAGGAAACATTAGCTGAGATTGCTGATTACTCCTATATTAAAGGTCAACAACTCATCACCAGTTGTCAATTGACTCCCAGGAAGTGTACATCACCTGTTTTAACACTCTAAAAGTAAACCAACTCCTGTGTTTGCAATTTAAGGCGCAAAAAGCAACCCTTGACTCTATGAAGAGTATCAAGACTCTTCTACAAGACATGCATTTGACACATGGTGGAACTGTGGTTTACAATTTAAGGCGTAAAAAGCAATCCTTGACTCTATGAAGAGTATCAAGACTATTCTACAAGACATGTATTTGGTACATGGTGGAACTGTGGTTTGCAAAAATAAGGTCAACAGCTCTGATACTACTTCCTGTACTCCCACATTGTGAATTTGGGTCCCAATATGCAACCAAAACGTCAGGGTTATCACAATTGTGTACAGATAGGCCACCACTCAAAGTCCTATACCAAACCTTGTGTAGAAGGATTCGATCCTAAAAAACAGGCGGGAAAAGAGAGGTCAGCTTAGAGGCAGAGACGCTATCAGCTGACCAACCTCTGCTGTCTCCTCCTGATTATTCCTATGTGTGAGGGATCCAGTCTTTGGCGGCTGGCCCGTTGTTTTCAGGGGTAACTTGGGCCAGGGTTTTTGCGGGCAATGCCCACCATAAGAGGGATGCTAACTTAAAAAGGTAAGGTATGGACTTTCCCACCCAGGACCACAGGCTGTCAGCTGGAATTATAGTGTTAATCACTCCTGTGAGAGTGATGTACATAATCCCAAACAGCTTACCAGTATGGTTGGTTGGAAGGTTGGGTGAGGAAGCGGGCATAGGTTTTGGGTTACAGGCAGTTCCATGGGTATGTTGTAAGCAGGGAGATAGTTGAATTTCCCTCTGAACAACTTGGGTGTTGAAAATATCCACAGACCTTGTTGGTTGTATCTAACTGCAGATTGTATGCAGGCAAAAGATTGAGTTCAAGTATCTTTTCCAGGGTGTAGTCCTTGTATTTGGGTTTCAGAGGGTACTCAGTAAAATGAACGGGTCCAAAGGGTACACCAGGGGGACAGAAAACTGCAGGCAGTGGGGCAGGAGGGCCAGGGGATCTCAAACTGAATTGGTAGATAGCAAATACAAAATAAGGCAATAGCTGTGTGAGCCAAAATAACATAACCTTTATTTGAAAATGGCTATACAGGTTGAGTGCAGAATCTATAGGCATATATAGCATCCCGCCTCCAAAATTAGTATTTTACATAAGGGCTTCATCAAAATATTGGGAAAAATGCAGGTGGGTGGACAGGAGGCCCGGATACAGGAGCAGCAAAATGGCACCTTGGCTGGGTGTTCTCTCATTGGTCAGAATGTCCAAATTGGTCACTTGATTTTCTTGATTTTGGGCTGTGATTACGGGGTTGGGCCCAAAGCCTGGGTTTTTCTTTGGCAGTTGAGTTTGATTGGTTACTTGAGAGGACTTCAAGCTCATGCAATTCACAGAGGCACCTTCTCTGCCTCCATTAAGAAATTTGAGAAGCTCCTCCTTGAGCACCACCATAGTTGGGCCTGTGCTGGTATTCTGGCTTTGGGACTTAGCAGGGGCCTCAGCTTGCAGGGGCTCAATCTCAGCAAAATGAGGGCAGGCAGGCTCTCAGTCCATGGGGCCAGCGGCTCACAGGAATTCAGGTTCAGGATTTGAACCCTTACCCTTGGGCCCAGGTTTCCAGGGATAATGAATTGTAAATCCTGACACTATGATGAAGAACTACATCCTTTTTCTGTTCCTAATATCCTCCATCTCTTCAATGATCTCTTGAGTGATTTCTAATCCAAAGATTCTGACTACAATGATATTAATAGTTATGGTTACTCTGTATTATCTTTCCCTGAAACTGTCCTGTCTCTTATAAGCTCAGTTCAGTAAAGATCACTACAACAGCTTGTCTATCTTCAGCTGAAGCCAAAGCTACAGTTGATTGCCCTTACTTAGCTCATACTTACCATCCTCCTGTCTTGATAGACTCCTCAGAAGAAGAAGCTGAACTAGAAGAGGCCCTCTTCAGCAACATCTCTGTATCTTTACTGTTGCAAAATGTGTTCAAGGAATTACTTCCTTGAAATGAATTTTGGCAAAATGAGAGAAAGAGCTAAAGGCCACTCAGGATGTCTTGGCTGTCCTACCTCTTTTTGGAAAGGATACCACCTGTGTGGAAGTATCCATCCAGAAAGTCAAGATTAAGGCCATCTTGGACACTGGCTCCCCTGTTGATGTTGTGTCATCCAAGTTGATGAAGAAGCTCAAACTAGCTCCTTATCTCAATTATATCTAGTCCTAAAGAACTGCTGTTATGGCTCAGACTTGGGCTATTGGTGCTTAATCTGCTTTACCAATGAAGTTTGTGAAGCTCCTCATTTCATCCTCTGCTGTTGTATTGAAAAAAAAGCTATGATCTTCTAGTGGGGGCTTAATTATTACAAGAATAAAATGGGATTGTCAACCTTTGAGATAGATATTTATCTCCTCTAGTATATGAAGTCCCCTTAATCTTTGAAAAACCTCTGTGTATCTCTGACAAGAGACTTAAGACATTTGTCCTTGATTACCCAAATGAAATTTTCTTGCTAAAATACAGGACTCACTCCTCCAAGATGCACTCCTCTCTGCCATCTTTCCCTGATGAAGAAAGAGTTCCATTGATTGTCCTAGCTGCCATCACCATCCTTCCTGACTCTCAAGCTATCATCAACTCACAGATATTCTATGAGTTTCCTGCAAAATATTTCTTAGAGTTTTACTCCCCCAAGTCTCTAAGCCGCAAGAAACCTCAGTTATGCCCTGGAATTTTAGATCAAACTCATAAGGAGCCTTTGCAGCTACTATTGGCTAACCTGGCTGCTTCCCATGTATGTATCCTGGAGCCAAGTGGTAGGACATGGATGCATACTAGTAGAAAAACAGGTGTGTGGTGATCCACATGTGTGCAGTTTTGCAGGCGAGGGTTGATTTGGCTTCAAATAAAGACAATATGCTGAAGAATGAAAATATGTGGTTAGCTGGCAACGTTGTAAACTAGTAGGTAACATAGGGCTGTTAGGGGTAAGTATGAGGTAAGCCTAGTAGGTAACATGGTCTACTAGGGTAAGTAAGGGGAGCCTAGTAGGTAAAATGGTCTACTAGAGAAAGTAAGGCCTGGCTGGTAGGTAACAAAGGACTACCAGAGGCAGTTGTTGCCTTCACCCAGCAGAAGATGTTGGCTGCTTTGGGCTATAGTTCTTCACCTAGCATGGAACCGTGGCTGCAGTAAGGTGAAGACTGAAATAGCAAGCAGGGAACTTTATCTGTCTGGGGGGAGTAGGTTTGGACCCCTGGCAGGTAACGCGGGCTGCCAGGGAGGGGAAGAGCTCTGAGGGCTCAACATACCCTAATACGCTTACAGGAGGTCTGTGAGCAAGCACCCTGCCTAACAGACTGGTAGGGTGTCCTTATTTATGCCCCTATGAGAGCTTTGGGGAAACACAAAGTGAGCATTGGAGGGTATAGGCATGCTCAGAGGTGTCACCAAGGTGGCTTGCTTGGGGAAGCAAGCTGCAGAACTTGGTATGATCAGGGCCTCTGGGAAGTAGAGCTGATTACTCTGCAACTGAAAGCCCAGACTTCATCACCTGGTTGAGTAAAGACAACACATAGACATATATTTATGGATGAATGGCCTAAGTGGATTGCCACTTGCGAGGGCCCAGGCAAACGCCAGTTCAATGTAGACTCATGCCTGGGTCTACAGTTCTGGTAATGGGGGCTGAGATAAAGAACCTTGGTGGTTCACGGAATTAGAAGAGAAAACTAGCAAGAGAAACTGTTTGGTCACAGTGAAAGATAGTTGATGAACTGTTAATTCATATTGAATGGAATAAACCAAGATGGTTCAGTGTGTTAAAGGAACAAATGAGGTTCCTAGTGAGGATTTGGTGAGGAACTGGTTAAGGATAAGCGGAAGGAAAAGAAGACATGATAAAGGACTAGCAGATCATGGTGTAGGATGGCCAAAGGACCAGAAGTTGGTGCTGAAGAACTGAAGAGCTGAGAGGATGACCTAGCTGGACTGAATACAGAGGATGGAAGAGCTGGTTTAGTGAATTTTGAGAAGAAATTTGGATATAAAGAAGCAGTTAAAGAATAATCAAATACTGCCTGATTATGATTAAAAAAGGAATGAAAATCATATAAGAAAAAGAAATAGAAGAAAAAAATAACCTATAGTTTGTTAGAACTATATGTTATTTTTAGAAAAGAGATTAAAGAGAAAATGGATCAGAAAGGAGCTGGAAGAAGAACAGAGAAACTGTGAGGGCAAAAGAGCAAATTTTGCCAAGAACAACTAGGAAAGCAAAAGGATGAGCAACAGGCAGGTTCAAAGGTGCAAAACGTTGAAAGGAACACGGAGAAACATTGATAAATCAAAGGGTCAAAAATTGCCTAAGTAAAACATATGTGGAAGCGCTTGAGATTAGCCGGGGAAATGTAACGGGAATCCCAGCAAAACTGTTCAAAATGCAGAGCAGTTGTTTACCCAGAGCAAGACAGCTTTGAGTTCAAATCAGGGTCAGGGACGGGTCATCCGGGGAAACTGTTTTGGCAAAACCATTGAAGCAAGGTGTTTGATTGGCTGCAACCCGGAGCCTACTTAATCAGTTTTTTAAGAGCTTTAACTCAAGAGTTAAAGCCTAAAAAATGGGGAGCAGAAGCAGAAAATTCAGGGCTTTTATTGGCTGAAGTAAGTTTAAAAGTTTAATATATTATAAAAGAAGAAAAACAGGATAGTTTAAGCTTTAAAGAACCAGAGTTCTAAGAGAGGTTTTTGGTCTAAAACAAGGGGCTATAAAAGGGAGAGCTATCAGAGACTCTTCAGGGACCGGATTAAGTGGATTACAAAGGCCACCAAAGCTACAGAAGAAGCAGAAGACCAAGGATAGATAGCCAGAGCTGGGTCAGACCACAGGAGCTTAAGATTAAGACAACAGAGCCCACAACTAAAGTGCTGGAGCCTAGACCAAAGCGCAGGAGCCCAAGATCAAGGAGTAGGAGTCAAAGACCAAGTACATGGAGTCCAAGATATTGTTAAAGGACTCTGAGTATTGGCACAAACCCTTTCTTATTCCCTACCCCAAGGCAAGATCTCAGAAGGTTTCTAAGGGGATCTTCCTTCTGACAGAGAATAAAGCGCCTATTACAACCCCTGTCTGAATTTCCTGTGTGAAAAGAGTATTTAATTTGCATGAGTCAATTACCCCATATTTTCTATCCTAGACCAGGGGATGAGAAATACTATCACCTAGGATGCAGGAAGTTTGCCTCTAGTAAATCTGCCCAGGAGGAGTGGGAGAAGGTGACAAGGCATTTGGAGATGTCAAATAGAGGAAGAGAGTTCATTGAAGAAGAGTTTGTGAGACTACTACAGGATTGGTATCAGCCTACGGAAGGGCTGGCACCTGCTGAAGTCCAGGTATACAGTGGAGACGCTCGCTTGGTGATTGGAAAGGTACTAGAGGAGTTTGCCCTTATGCAAGCCAAGTATAAGCTTCTCACCAACTCTTCACCCCTGTTGGAGAATGACAACTACTCCAAGCCGGTCCCTGGCTACAACCCAGGACACACTATGGGGACTGGTAACCAGGAACCCAACAAGGTGGCCTCCCCTCTATCTGTTTGGGACACTTAGCAACTTTAGTCTACCTTAAAAAGACCATCAGGTGCTCTCTTTGCTCACTGCTGCTGACTTCCCTCAATCATCTCCTATCTAAAAGAAGTATGTGCTTGACATTCTGGATCAGTTTAAGAATTTTTTTGCCTCTGGTCTTAACAATTATGGGTTGGCCAAGGGCGTCATCCATTAGATTGACACCAGAGATGCTCCTCCTTTCTGTGCCAAGCCCTATCACTGTAGTTGAGTTGAAGACAATCAAGTATCCAAAGAGTTGAAGCAACTATTAGATGCTGGGTTGTTAGCTTCATCCCAAAGCATGTGGGCCTCTCACATGTTAATTCTTAAAAAAGGATGAAGGGCACAGGATTTTAATGGACTACCTTCACCTTAACTCCTTCATCAAAAAGGACTTGTACCCCTTGCTCTGTGTAAATAATGCTCTTAGACACTTAGGGGGCTTAAAGTTTTTCTCTGCCATGGACTTGGCCTCTGGTTATTAGCAGGTGACTTATCTCCAAAGGACCACAATAAGGCTGCTCTCATTTCTTCTAAAGGTCTGTTTTAACTCACTCAAATTCCCCAAGGCTTTTTAAATGTGCCTGACACCTTCTAAAAAGCATCATACTCAATTCTCAAAGACCTAAAGCTCTCCTGTGTACTTGTGTATCTGGATGATATTGCAGTATTCAGCTCTACCTTTACAGATCACCTAGAGCATCTCAAGACAGTCTTCCTTAATATCCACAACGCTGGCCTAAAAATCAAACCCTTGAAGTGTGCTTTCTTCAAAGAACCACTTGAGTTCCTGAGCCACAAAGCCACTCAGACTGGGATTTGACCTATGAAAAATAAGGTTGAAGCTATTAATAAGATGCTGCCCCCACCAACCTTAGAGAAGTCCAAGTATTTCTAGGTATGATGGGGTATTACAGTCATTTCATTCCTGACTTTAATGGACTGAAAGAACCCCTGGTCAAGTTGCTCCAAAACATCCCCTTTGAGTGGACTGATAGCCAACAACAGTTGTTTGAAACCTTGAAGATAAAACTCAAAGAAGCTCCCATACTGGCCTACCCTGACTATGGCAAGGATTTAATCTTGTACAACAACGTCAGTGGGGTAGCTGTAGGTGCAATCCTAGCCAATATAGACAAGGATGACGTTGATAGATCAGTAGCCTATTATTCCTGTGTGCTCAATAAGCACAAAAAGAACTATAGTGTTGTCAAAACCACAGGCTTGACCCGCCAGCAAGGTTCTAAACAAGCAGGTTTATGACCTGCAATCCAATTATCTGGTCACTTGAAGCCAGACTTGGAAATCAACTAAAATTACCAAATCCAACAACATGAACAGATGATGATCCCCTACAGTGGATACCTTGTTTTGGCGCTTGAATCATTACCAGGATCAAGTCACCCCCTTATTCCATCCAGCTGTGTGATCAACAATCATGTTCCTGCTATCCTTGATTACATTGACTATATAATTCTATCTCTCAATAAAGATTATTAACTAGCTTCTAAATATTTTTCCCATGTAACTCTTCTAAAACAGCACAGTTACAACATTGGTAGCACAGGTAGGTTCTCCATTCTACCTTATCTTGAAAAAATCTGCCTGTTGTCTGCATACGCCGTGGCCAACAAATCCTTGACAGAATTATGTCTGGCCTTCTGCCTGACTGGACCCTGTATACTCCTGGTACCAAGATACCCAATGGTTTTGTCCTGTAACAGAATACAGTGATCCCATTACCCACCTTCAACGCCATGTCTGCACAAGGTTTCTTCCAGGCTCCCTCCTCCATGCCGCAACCAACCAACAAAAAGGCCATGCCAGCCTACGTAGATCAAAGACTAAAAAGCGCCGCCTTAGAGCCTTTTGCCGGGGCCAACAACTACTACGCTGCGGCATGGATCCAGTCTGCCCAGAGCAAGCTGGCCCAGATGGAATGCCCACAGCAATTCTGGATTGCAGAAATCTCCATCCGTCTGACCCATGAAACTGGAACCTGGTGCAACAAGTGGCACAAGGAACACACCAACAAAAACTGGGAAACCTTTAAGCAAGACTTCCTGGCAAGATTTGTGCTTAAGGATACAGTGCTCATGATACTATTCCAAGTGAAGAACCTTACCCAGACAGGCATCATGAAGGAGCTCACCTGCGCCTACAAAGAACTCTGATTCTGTGCACCATCTGATATGGCCTTTGACACCCCAGCCACACACCTCATGTACTATGACGCCCTCAAGTTGCATGTGATGAGGCATGTGAACCTGGACCAGGTGACCAACCTGAAAAGCCTGTATTGCAAAGTGGAAAAAGATGAACAAACCTCCAACACACTTCATAAGGCACAAACTGGGAAACAAGAGAGACCCAAGGATTCCCATCCTGTCAGGCGCTCCACTTGACCACCCCCTGGGGGCAATGGGAATAACACCAACCCCAAACCTACAGGTTCAAATGGAATTGGAAGTGGGAATAATGGCCAGTCAAATCATACCTGTTTCCAAGTCACCACCACACAAGGCAATCAAGATAAGGGAAAAGCCTGGGGAGAGCACTAAGCAAGCCAAGCTCTCCCCATGCAACTCCTGACTCTCTTAATGATGAGTACCAACCCAAGGACGTGTACCAATGCCCAATGATCCAAGTTCGCTCAGAGGAACCAGTAATGTACACCATCACCAGACATCCCAATAAGCCAATATCCTATCCTTTCCGCTTTTGCAGTTACAGGCTCAGCACTCCTGGATTTTGGTGCAGATTGAACCCTTGTCAACAGCAGATTTGTGGAAAAGTTCAAGCTGGCCACTAATTCTTTGCAGATTAAAAACGTGATCCTGGCTGACAGACACCACATTGCTGTGACAAGGGAAACTTCCCCCTTCTCTGTCATGCTTGAGAACCTCCACTCCACCATCCAAGGTCCTGTCATTGACTTCCCAAAGTTTGAAATTGTACTGGGGTTAGATTAGTTACAAAAGAACAATCCTCACGTAGACTGGGCAACCTCAGTGTTGACCATCAAGCGTGAAGGTGTCAATCACCAGATCTATCCTGACTCTGTGGACAAACTCCTACGCAACCACGTCTTTGTGCGTATCACAGAGACTCTAGACAAAAATGAAAGCCTGAAATTGATTGACTGGGACTCCTGCCAGTACAAATAATACACTTCAAAGATCACCAGGATACCTTCACGCCTTGGGACTGCAAAATTGTGGCACACCATCCAGAAATCTTCAAGGAAGCGCAACCCAGGCTGCCCCCTGAGAAACACATACAACACTCCATCCAACTCAAAGGGGCTGTACCCAAGGAGCGTCCTATCTACCATTTGACCTCAAACAAAGACAACACCCTATGCGCCTACCTCAAGGAAGCGTTGGATAAAGGACTTATCCACCCCCTCACAGTCTCCCTTTGGGGCCGCTGTATTCTTTGTGACCAAGAAGGACAGTACCTTACGTCTGGTCACAGACCACCAAGCCCTAAACAAAGTTACCATCAAGAATTGTTATTCACTACCACTGATTGAAAATCTCTTTGACGCCTTAAGAGGAGCCACAGTCTTCTCCAAGATTGATCTGACTGCAGCCTACAACCAGATTTGCATTAAGGACAAAGACATCCCCAAAACCTCCTTCTGCACTAAATACAGCTCCTACAAATGTGTGGTGCTCAACTTTGGCATGACAAACTCCCCTTCCACCTTTGTGACTTTCATGAAAAAAGTGTTTGCTCCACACATAGGCAAGCATGCCCTAGCCTACCTAGACAACATCATTGTCTACAGCCCCTCAGTGGAACAGCACCACAAGGACCTAGAGGCAGTCTTTGCAACCCTGGCACAACACAAACTGTTGGCCAAACCCTCCAAGTGCCAGTTCTTCTGCAAGCAAATACCCTTCCTGGGACACATTGTCTCAAAGGATGGCATCAAACCCAACAGTCAAAAAATACAGGCCATCTGCAAGATGCCGCCACCCAAGGATAAGTTGGAACTCTGCACCTTCTTGGGGATGGTGGCCTATGTACACCGCTTCATACCTGACTGTGGCGTTTTGACTTCTCCCTTACCCTCCATAACAGGCATCAAATCCAAGTTTGTGTTGACCCCCCAACATGACCTCTGTTTTAGACGCCTCGAAGAGAAGCTCACAGAAGCTCCCATCTTGAAATACCCCAAATGTGACAGGGAATACTAAATGGGAACCAACGCCTCAGATGCATCCATTGGGGGAGTACTACAAATCAAAAATAATGACAGTGACTTCCTGCCTGTAGCTTATGAATCACAAAAATTGACAGATGGCAAGTGTTGATACCCTATCCACAACAAGGAACTGTTGGCTATAGTGCACTGTCTAGTTAAATGTCAGGAATATTCCTGACATAAATCAAATCCTGAATGAAAGGAAAAGCTAGGGAAAGATAGCTGAATTCCCAATTCAAGGGGCAAAATTTGATAAAGAATTTACCCCTTTACTTGGGAAAAATAAAAATAAAATTGAGAAAAACCGGATTTTAGTGGGCGCTGGGCTAATTTAACATCTGGGCAGGCGCCCACAGCCACCTGCAAGCCCCCCACCTGCTTGCTTGCCTCCTGTCAGCCTCAAGCCGCCATCCCTGGCCCTGCTGCCCACCCACCTGCTTGCCCGCCCAATTGCCAGCGTGCCCGCCACCAGCCCTCAGCCCACTCGCTTGCCCACCACCAGCCAGACCCATGCTGCCCACCTGCTTGCTCTCCGGACCCCAGTTGGCTGCCAGCCACCCACCTGGGTCCCAGGGCTCACCCTGCAACCAATCAGAGACCCTTCTAAAGTACAGCCAATCAAAAAAATCCCTGAATACAAGGGAAAATTCTAAAACAAAAATTACCCCTCCAGAAGGAGGGAATTATGGTTCAGATTTTAAAAATAAGTTTACCACCAACTAATTGGAGGCTAATTTACAGACCACATGGGCAGGGTTAAACTCCAACCAAAACAATGTTCTTGAAACCAAAATAGATCTTGAAAAGGAATTGACTCACATTCCTCACCTAGCACCAGGGCAACATGAAATTATTGGTTCACCTCAAGAACTTCCCAACCAGCCACATATAGTAGGAGAACAGGAGTTTGACCATCTTCCTAAGTCCCAACTACTATCCCTATCTTCCAAGCTTCTGGGATTTCCAATCCCCTGTTTTTCCCTCACAATTGCAAATCTTTGTACAGGGGAAAGTACTATAAATAAAGTATCCCACCTCAGTAATAGCTTGTGCTATTATTGAGATTAATACCCTCAATAAAATGAAATTCTACTTAAAAACTTAAGTCAACTTAATAGTTAGCCCAGCCAACCTCCCTCTAATCCAAGGAAGATGAATCATCTCATCTTCACAGCTGTGCTCACAGCTTGTCTTGGGATTGGAGGCTACCAACAGGGGTCATAGTTCTTTGAGCCCTCTTAAAAAGGACTAGGTCATGACCTTCATTACAATCCTGGCCAACTAAACTCCTCCCATACTGGACCCTAGCCTCCCCTGGTGTCTCCACATTCTACAATCTCCATTGCAATGTACACCTCCATGTACTACATATTGACCTACTTTGCCAGGAGCTTTGGGAGATACAACATACACGCTAAGGTCTTCTGCTGGTTGATGACCATATATCCCATCATCACCGCCCTGACTGGATTCCAATTTGCCAACCTACTACCATACATGCTGCAAGTGGTACCCACAGTTTTGGGGTATTACAAAAATGGCACTGTTACCTAGAATTACAGGAAAAATTCACAGCATTAACTGACCACAAGTTGCTCATATATTTCAAAACTCAAGAAAATCTGTCTTGCCGCCAAGCCCGCTGGATGGAGCTCTTGGAGAGATCCAACATGCTTATACAGTACAAACCTGGGGCTGATCTTGCCATGGCAGACACACTCTCCTGCCTGTATGTCTGTGCCTTGAGGGGGGGAAATGGGCTCAACAAGACTGGCCTATCTTAGTACTACAAACAAAGGACAAGGGTTTCCCCCCAGCACAACCAACATAACAAAAGAAACAGGTATCAAAAACAAACACATATTCACTGACATATACGGGACCCTACACAGAAAAATGTCTGAAAGCAGGACCACTCCCTACATTCCCACGCACCAGCAAGTGGACACCATCCTACGCTATCACAGAGACCTTGGACATACCAAGAGCTAAAACCTATATGAATTCCTTAAACACAAGGCTGGTGACCAACCTTATATTGCAACATTTAAGAAGTCCTAGACCAATGCAAGGTATACAAAAAGTTTGCCAAAAGCAAAACCCCTCCAAAGTCAGTACTTTCCATCTACACACAATTACCCTTCAAGGTATGGGCTCTTGACATCGTTGGCCCCATGCCAGAGAAACACAACAATAAGAAATACATCATCACAACCATTGACTTTACTACAAGATGGTCAGAGCCCAAGCAGTAAGGGCGCACACTGGCAACAATGTACAACAATTTATTGGCAAGGAGATAATCAGCAAGTTCAGAAAGCCAGAACTCCTGATAACTGATGGAAGGAAAGAATTGACCTTCAAAGACACCAACGTATACCTCTCATAAAAATGAGGTCAAACACACTGTAACAACGCCATACCACCCACGGGCCAATGGACATGTAGAGCAGCTTAATGGCAGCCTTGTGCAAGCCTTAGCCAATCTCACTGCTGGGAGACCTGAAGACTGGTATAAGCAGCTACCAACTGCACTACTTTTGTACCAAACCCGAGTGAACAGATCCACCGGAAAAAGCCCATTTGAGTTGGTATACAGTACACAGCCAAATATCATTCAAGCATTGACAGGACCCAAACTGGAAATCCCAAGTAAAGTCTCTCCTTGCTCAGACCCTCAAGTGATAGAGGCCAACAGCAAACAAACAGAAAAAGAAAATGAACGTCTTCAAAAACCCTTATCCTCATCCAAGATAGACATGAAGTTGGGGACAAAGTTTGGGTCATGAACATTGATAAAAGCAAACTACAGCCCAAGAAAGTAGGACTAGCAATCATTCTAAAGGCAAACAACAATAACACTTACCTCATGAAAGGACTTGGGAAACACAAGCAAGACAAGACCCTACACCACAATTGCCTGAGACCCTGCAAAGCAAGACAAAAACAATGAGAAACCGCCCTGCCCGCCACAGAACAACAATTAGTCCAGTACAGCGCCCAGGCTCCTGACAACCTCCCTGATGACCTGCCCCCAGAGGAGGCCGACCTTCAGCTGGGGGGTGTCAAAACCGCAGGCTCAACCTGCCAGCAAGGTTCCAAACAAGCAGGTTTGTGACCTGCAATCCAATTACCTGGTCACTTGAAGCCAGACTAGGAAGTCAACTCAAATTACCAAATCCAATAACATGAACAGATGATGATCCCTTACAATGAATACCTTGTTTTGGCACTTGACTCATTACCAGGATCAAGCCAACCCTTCTTTCATCCAACCGTGTGATCAACAATCATGTTCCTGCTATCCTTGATTCACATTGACTATATAATCACTATCTCTCTATAAATATTATTAACTATCTTCTAAATATTTTCCCCTTGTAACTATGCTAAAACAGAACAGTTACAACAGTGTTACAGAGAAGGAATATTTGGCTGTCCTGAACGCAGTTAAACAGTTCCAGAACTATATTTATGAGATCCACTTTACTGTGGTTACTGATCACTCCTCTCTGAAGTGGTTACAACAGCTAAAGGAACTTGAGGGATAATTAGCCCAATGTTCTTTGCGTCTGCAAGAATATGACTTCACTGTGGTGCACAGGCCTGGCGCTCAACATCAGAACACTGGCAGTCTCTCCAGGATGCCCATCTTATTTATCCAACCTGCAGATGCTGATTGACTGTATGAGCTGATAGAATACTCTGATGCTTAGACTAATGAGACTGAGGAGATATGTCTAGCTCTGAAACCGTTTTTCAAAGACACTGTCATCCAGGATTATAAGTTATTTAAGAAGGTTAATAACATATAATTGCCTTATGTCCACCCCAACATGAGGATAGCAATTGCCCTTCAAGCCCATATTGATACTGGTCATGGAGATCAGGTAAAAACTCATGATTGGCTGAGTAAGAACTTCTACTGAAAGAAAATGTGGCTCCTTATCCTTGATGTTCTTTCATCCTGTCATACTTGCCAGCTACAGCACCTGCAACTTTCCCAACATGAGTCAAGCTCATTCTCCCAAAGTACGACTTTCATACTGTGAGTATTGATGTAGTTTTCCCTCTTCTCCTCTCTCACTCTGGGTGTTATTTTATTTTAGTGGCAGTAGATCACTTCAGTAAATGGGTTGAAGCCAGGGCTACTAAGGATATCTCTTCCAAGACCACATCTAACTTCTTGCTGCAAGACATCTTCTACAGACATTGATGTCCAAAGACTCTGCTCTCTGACAACAGAACCAGATTTAATGTCAGATTAATCATGTCCATTGTAGAAGAAATGGGCACTCATCAATCCTTTTCAGCCCTCCACAATCATTCCACCAATGGAATAGTTGAGCATACCAATGCCTCTCTTGTCTTCATAATGAGGAAGCTCACTCTCTCCAATGCTGCCAATTGGTATATGCTCATCCCCATTGCTCTCTTTGTGTACTGCCTAAGAAAACACCAAGTGACTAAACAATCCCCATTTGCCATGCTTTATGGGTGTGAGGCTACTACCCCCTCAATCTTGGGACCTCTATTGGTAGAATTTGATACAGAAGTCAACCTGGAGACTTGTGTGAAGAAATTGACAAATTAAATCATTGACATTCAGGCTTTTACCTACACGCCAGCCTATAAGGTCAAGGTCCTGGAGTTGTTGCCTTTTAATGCTTCCAGGGCATCTCTTACCAAATTCTAAGCTGGTGACCTGGTCCTCTATTACCAGAATTTTACTGGTGGTTGTGCTCACAAATAGGATTTCCTCTGTGTTGGGCCCTGTGAAGTTACCTTTAAGAAGGGCTTCAAGTACACTATCAAGTTACTGTCTTCTGGTTGTCCCTTCTCTTATGTCTACGCTAAATTCCTCCTCAAGTATCTACTCTGTGTATCTAATATTGAGTGGGGAGATATTGTAAATTTCACTGTTAATGCTATTTTAATATGGCCTTTAAATCTTGATATTTGCAAGGGCTTGGTTGGTTTTACTTTCAAATTCAACAGTTGTTCTCCTTCCTTAAATGGTTCAACATCAATGTCTGCCCATTCCAGACTATGCTACCTTCACACTTCTGATCCTGTCACAAGTTCAGTTCAAATGACCTCATCAGACACACTTTCTATCTAGTGAATGATCTACGTTCTCAGTCTAATATTTAAGTAGAATTTTTTTTCCTAAATAAAGACAAGTTTATCCAAATTTGTGTTGGCTTTAATGATCTTCAAGATTTTTTCTTTTTATTTTTGCCAAAAGAAAACTCTCTTCTCTTGTTCCAATAAATTAAGATACATCCCCTTAATTTTTTCCTGAAGGCTAATTCCAGGCTAGCTTTGAAACTAAAGCCTTTTGTAAAAAGGGTTCCTGCTGTGTCCTCTTGGATGTCTTCCCCAAGAGCCAAACACAACAGCATTATAGGACCTCTGTCTGATGATAAGTTAAGGAAGAAGTACATTGTTACTGCCATTAACTACTTAAAACCCTAGCCTTTAGCTTTGATAACCACTAATCACACTGCCACTATCATCACTTGGTTCATTGGCAAAGAGATTGTGACACACTTTGGCTTTCCTAAGCAACTCATTAAAGATAAAGGGTTGGAGCTTTTAGGTAATGTAATAAAAGTATATTGAATAAATAATGTCATGGAGCCAGTAGTCACCATCCCATACCATCAACAAGTCAACAGGCAAGTTAAACAATAAAATGATTCACTTTTTTAACTAATTTTAAGCTTTCCCAGGAACATAAAAACACCACTTAAACAGTACATACCTAAACTGCAGTTTTCATCCTGTGGACTAGGAGCAACTGCAACACAGGATTCAGCCCCAGTGCATTGGCCTTTGGCGCCACCAATGGTGTGACAGGGTGAATCAAAGTAAGCTAAAAATTAACACTCCCAGAAAAGTCATCCCCTTTGAGTCACTCCCTTGGTATCACAGTGTTGTGCCAAGGCCTGCAACACCAAGAAAGAGCAGATTAAAGGGGCAAAAAGACACCTTGAAGCTTGCTATACTTTAGGTGATCCTGTCCATACCCTCAAATCCAACTATTAAAAGCTTGAACCCAACTACCTTGGGTCCTTTAAAGTTACAGCTGTCTAAAACAATCATATCTACCAATTTGAAGATGCCCAGGGTACACTAATAAACTCTATCATGACTGATTATACACCTGCTATGCTGTTCTAACTCAGAAGGGCTTTTTATGCAACTTTTTATATCTTCTGCAGACCCTGATATTGGTGCTGGACAACAAACAGGGGGTAAGGGGGTGTTGCAACTGAGATTTTCTCCCTTTTCACTAAAATCTTCAAATAAATAGGGGTGCTCATAGAGGCACCTCATGTCATATCTAGCAACATTGGTCATTCTGCCACCAATGTTGAAATACAGGCAATGTCTCTTAATTAGGTGTGTATACAATTCCCAGCTCTGTTCCTTTAATTAGATATTTGCAGCTTGCACCATAATTAGATCCTGCCACAATGCCACCCCCTGTGTCAGTATTAGCAATTTTCTTCCCCTTAAAACCCAGGTTCAAGGGCAGGATTCAAACCCTGGCCCTGATTCCTTGCAGGATTCCATCCCTAAGGACCAATGGGCTGGCTGCCTGCATTTTCTTGGGATTGAGCCCCTTCAAGTCAAGACCAAGCATGCTATTCTAGATGATAATACCAGCCAACCTTGGAAACAGCAGCGCAAAACAAAAGATCAAACAAATTTACTAATGAAGGCAAAGAAATTCCTACCATTAGCTTTATGAGTTTGAAGTCTACAATAGTGGATAATCAAGAGCTATCACTGGAAGAAAACACAGACCAGAAGTCTAATCTCATGATCACACCTCAGAAACAAAAAATTGAGCAATCTATTATGTAGCTTTGACCAATAAACAAGCGCCCAGCAGCAGGGCTATTTTTCTGCTCCTAAACCTGGGTGTCCTGGCCACCTGGCCTCATATTTCCTAATCCTATGATGTGCCTCAGTTAGAAAATGTAAAGTTTGAAAGTGGGGTACTATGTAGATCCATAGACCCTGTACTAAGACTTTATTGCCATTTTTAAATAAAAGGTTATGAGACATTGGTTTCCCTAATTATTGCACTATTTTATTCTTGCCATTTATCAGTTCAGCTCAATATCCTCCAGACCTCCTGCCCGCAGTTTATTGTCCACCTGGTGCTCTCATTGGTCCTGTCTACTTTACAGAATACCATTTGAGCCTGAATACAAGGGATTTACCCTTGAGAATATAATTGAAAAGGATCCTCTGGCCCAGTCAAATACACAAGTAAGATACAATAGACAAGGCCCTTGGTATTACACTGATCCCCCCTATTCAAAGACAAGTAAAGATTGCTGTCTGCATATCAACTGGATATGGAATCTCCAATTACCCCAAAGCTAATGCCTGTGTTTGCACCTGAACTTCTTTTGGACCACAGAAATAAGCTGTTCAGAATTGTGTATATCACCCCTCCTGGGGGTGATTGCCACTATAATTCTGGCCGCCAGCCTGTGGTCCTGGGTGGGAAAGTCCTTCTCATACCTCTTTAAATTAGCTCCAATCTTGTGGTGGGCTCTTCCTGCAAAACATGAAGTCTGTGCAATCCCTGAAATGAGGGGCCAGCTGCCCAAGCTTGGATCCCCTGACACCCTGGTGGATTAGTGGCTTGCCTTTCTATTGTATTAACTACTGCCTTCCAAATAAAGCTGAATCTTATTCCTATTATTTCTCTTTCTATTGGATTGTTGTATTCCTCAATATAAATACTGAACTATAATTAATTTGAAAACAGAACCCATGTCAGTAGTGGCCACTATTGACCAGAAAATCAACTTGTACTAAGGAACTTGCTAGTTACACAAGCTTAATTTGCAATTTTCTTAGCTCTTGGGGGTGAAACCCCATAAAACACAATAGAGTTGTTTCCTGTGGAACACAATTTAGCATTAAGTTTTATTTTAAAGTTAAAATTTAACCAAAAAATTTCCTTTTCTTTTACTAATAAGTATTTAAATTTTTCCAAGTCAAATACACAACGTAAAAGTTTCAATGTCAACACTTTTTAAGAATGTCCTATTTTTCATAATGAAACTAAAATGATTACAATATAAATGTTATTATTGCAATTAAAAATATTTTTTATTAAGTTAATATATAGAAATAGCCTTAGTACATATGAAATTTTGTTGAAATGTTCATCTTATAAATTTATCTGTGGCATGTAACATAACTTTAATATCATAAATGGATTTGTGACTAACAGCAATCCCATAATTTAAGCCTTTTTACTATGTAAATTACTATATAACTTATAGCCAACAATAAGGTTGATCACCAAAAATGACTAAAATTTGCTTGAGGTCAATCACTGGGGTGGAGTTAAGAAAACTAGAGTGGCAAAAATGAGCCTAAATTACTATACCACAACCTAATGAGAATGTTGTCAGTGGAGAAGCTGACACTTTATCTTTTCATATATGAATACCACTTCTTAACAACTTCACTTAAGTGCAATGGTAAAATATCATACTCTGACTACCCAAATATAATTTCAAATAAAGAAATAAAGAGTGTCTATGATTTTTTACCTTATTTTTAAATATTTTTATTTATTTTATTATATGAATAAAAAACGCCAGAAACAGTTAATATTTGTTAGTTTGATTAACTTTAATTAATTTTATTAGGAAAAAAGATAGTAAAGGTTTAAAAAAAAATGTCAACAATGTGGATGTTGTCTCTGATAATGTCTAAAGCTTTCCTAGAATTGATGGTGTGGATTCTGCATATGGTATGTCAGGAAATTCTGATTCATTAGGATTGACTGATCCATATCCCTATTACTGAAGCTGTGGGTTGATTTTAGATGCAACACAGCCATAGTGACACAGCTATTCCAGAATACAGAGAAACTATAATAAGATTGATATAGTTTCCAAGTCAGAAGACATCTGAGACATTCCAGATCTCAGGTCACGGGCCAATCCAGAAGCTTCTATAATTAGATGCTAAGGATTCTGGATTCCAAATAGGGATGCAGACCTGACCCAGAGATTGATTGGGGAATTACAACATCCTGTTTCACCGAGAAGTGAGACATAAGACCACCCGTGCAAATATTGCACATTACACCAAGCACAAGGGCAGGTCGGCCAAATTGGGTGTCAACTTAGTTTGCCATAACTAAGTCAAGGAATATATGGGCTGAAGAGGAGAAATCAGCAGCCTAGAATATTACCTCATCCCAAATCTTATTTGGGTTTTGGGATCCAACTCTAGGGGATGAAACTAGTAGCTTGGGGATGATAGTCTAGCTATTAAGAGTTGTCTGCAGCTAGACGCCAGTTTGGCCACTAGCTGTGAGAGAGGGGGGGCTAAACTAACTAAGTTTGGCTCCCATCCCGGAGGAACAAGCCACCAGGATGCCATCCAGTGAAAGACTGGGATGGCTGCTTGGAGGGGAGACCACAGGGAGGACACCAGGGACAACTGAGGGAAGTAGGAGTTCAAACCCATCAGTATCAGGCTTGTGAGCAACCAAGGGGTGCGGGTGGGGGAAGAAGAGGACACCTTGTAGGGCCCAAGGGGTACAGAATGGCTCTGGGCCACGCTGAGGAGGAGGGCACAGGAGGCACAGGAGGCACAGCTTCTTCAGAAACGGATGAAGTATGGTCCGCAGTGTCCAAGTCCAAGTCATTGCACGTCAGGCTCTTGACCACAGCCTCTCCAGAAAAGAGAAGACCGCTGGGGAGATCCCAGAGACTAGAAGGATCTCTACCCACAAGACGGGCAGACAAAGAGATCTTACCCCACAGGTCAGGTGAGGCAGTCCACAGAAGCAGCAAGAAAGGCGCCAGGGAAAACACTACAAATTTAAGGGCTGGGAGTATCATAGGATTGATCACCACAAAATTTGGGGCTGGTTGGTAGGATTTTCTGACAAAAAACAGTAGGAAAATGTCCAGGCAGGGCAGTCTTAACAGAATGCTGAGAAGGAGCAGCAGAGTGGGTTTGGAAGGCTTTACTGTGATTGCATAAAGCCTTGGGAGCAACAGCAAGAGAGAGCAAGAACAAAAACAATGGTTTTAGAGAAAAATTTGAAATGATAATAGAAATTATAAGAAAAATCAATTGAAAACTCGAAGTTTGAACTTGATTTTTGAAAGCAAAAGCAGGAAAGACAACTAGGTAAAGTAATACTAATCTAGGGGTCCAGGAGAGAAGCCAGGTTGGAAACTGGTTTTCACAAGGTAAGCTTCTGACAATAACTAACACTTTAATCCTTAGGACTGAAAGGGCACAAATCTGGGTCCAAACAGTAATGGGAACAAATACAAAGTTTGCAAAGGACTCCAAAACTTTAATAATTTGAAAAATAGACCAGCAGGGGACTAGAAGTCCCCTTGCTTGCATAAAAGGAATTGGATGCAATAAAATGTGTCACATGACAGTGGAACTGCATCCAATTGGCTGGAGGCAAAACTTTGCTAGGCAGGGGGGACTGGAGGGTTTCATTCCTAATTTCCGCGGTCAGATCTGATTGGCTGGGAGGGGCACTGGTCATTTGGAATTCACTTGAGTTATTTAGTGTCAATGTGGCAACCTCTGATTGGCTAGCTCTAATGGTTTTTAGAAGTGGGTGATACCAAGCTAATAAGTAGTCTAAATTAACCAGTGTTTCTTCCCAGGAGGGAGCAATCAAAGGCAGAGGTTCTGCAGGGTAGGCCAGCACAAACCTCTCATCTACTGTGTGAGCTAAATTATTTAAAATTAAGGGGTTTGGCGGGCGTTTTAGAACCTTTCTTGGTACAACAAGGGAAGATTGAGTGATCCAAAGCCAGAGGGGTGGCAGGAATTTACACTAGCTGTCAACTATAAAGGGGCCTCCCAAGATCACTTGGAAGGCAGACAATTTAATACCCTTCAACATTACTACTAGTCCAAATAGTAGCGGTGTCAAAGTACAATAAGAGCAAATTATTGATACTTGCAAATTCCTGCCAAACCACCACAGATGGTGTTGCGTCTCCAAAGGACCACAGGACTTCCACCTCAATCAGATCAACCAACAACAGAATACAGCCTGTTGTCACACTAATCGAAGTACATCTGTCCCCATACAGATTCACATATCCCACAATACCTAATATGCACAATAAAAATAATCTCTCTTCTTCTTCAAGATCCCAAAATCTCAACATGGTAGATTCAGAACCTGCTAGGAAAAATGTAGGATTTTCAAATTCTTTTGCATGAACTCACCAACTTAATGAATTAATTTTCATCCGCAGAAACTTACTTTTTTTACATATATAAAAGGATGAAAAATATTCCAGTAAGTTGGTGAGCTTTTTACTAAAGAATTTAACAATCCTGACTTTTTTCAACAGGTTCTGAATCTGCATTATTTTTTGTTAATTTTCTTTAGTAATGTCAACACTTTTCCTTACCTATATAAAAATTTTACTTTTCACATAAAGAACATATGAGTTTTTAATGTTGTATTTTCAAATTTACTCTTAAATAGTTTTTGATTTTTAAAATAACTTTTATCTCTAATTTAATCTTCTTGCATGTCTTTTAACTTTTTAACTTGTTGATTTAAGCTTTTTAAAATACACACATTTACCCCAGTTTTCTACTTATCAATTCCCAATAAAAACCTTAAAAGTTTAAAAAATTATGCATGGTGGTTCTTATAGTTGTTTATTGATTAGTTGTTTTATTTTAGAACTTGTTACTTATTATTTATAGGGAAAAAATAATCCAAGAAACTCGAAGGGCACCCCGTGAGTCCCTCACAGCCCCCAAGAAGAAGATAACCTACAAGAAGGCTGTGTCCAAGAATTTCCAGAAAGGAGCCCACACCTAAGCCCTCCCATGAGTAGAGCCCAGCTCTCTCCACTGGTATGAGGAACTAATGGGTCTCTCACAACCATGCAGCTATTTTAACTCTGTGTCTGATGATGAGCCAACTAAAA